>OY987314.1:7935620-8234526 GCA_963920655.1 Geranium rotundifolium
ATTTAACTTCAATTCAAGTCTTCAAAAATGTTTGCAAATATTGTGAACTATAATGTCTAATAATGTTTTAATATATAAAGAAGAAAAAATTAGATAAATAAAGATTAAATTTAAGCTACTATTGTAAGTCCTATGCAAATTTTATGCTCGATTGTAGTTACTCTTATGTTTTATATTTCTAATGTATGCGTGTTTTTTTTATTTAAGAGAATGTCACTTTACTATATGTAAGTATTCTTTGATTTTAAATAACTATACTTAACTTTGTTTTTATTATGTGAGGTACCCTAAATCATAGTTTGTTATATGTTAGTTAATTATGTCAGAAATATTGAATGGAATATGACATGTAACCAACTAATTGTTTTTTCTTAATGAAGAAAGTACCCAATTGACCTAACATTAACATAACCTAATGTTATTGTCCTTACCAAACCATGAATCAAGATTTTCACAACATCTTCAATAGCAACAGTCTTAGATTCTTTCTCAAAACCTAGCTCAATAATCCATACCCCATCTCCAGTTCCTCATTTTAATGCCCCTCATCTAAAGCTCCTTTTAACATATCAAAAATGTCACCGATAATAAATCCCCGTCCCAAATATCAAGACCCCATATTTGAAGTAACTCAAATCGAAGAACCCAAACTATAAATAGATAAATTATGAACAAAATAAATTGCACAAGTCAAGAAGAGCACAAATTCAACTATATAAATAGAAAGTTAAGTGCAGTGATGTAAAATATGACTACACATAGATGCGGATGGTAAAGTGACATGTTTAGTTTTACTCTTGTAATCTAGTATCATTTAGTAGAAACAGATGGTTAAGAAGAGAGTGATTGAGTACCTATTGCAGTTAGATTTATTGAATCCTGGTCCCTCCATACAAATTCCTTTCCATCTTGAAGGTATTTCTCCAATTCCCTTATCATTGAAACTATGAGATTCTGGCCATATTCCTAGATTCAAGATACATCCACAATTAGATTAATAAAACAACCTTTAATTTGTAATTAAGTAACAATGATGACAATATTAATCATTTGGGGAACCTTGGATCATGTGCACATGACCTTTACTCTTTTCACCCTACACCTTCATGTGGTTCTTGTCTAGTGGATCATCATCATGTCTTATGTCTTGCGTCTTAGTAAAATACTTACTGAACAGTGATATAATTACTGTATGCCTTATAATCTGAACATAATGGTACATAAATACATTGGTGGTTTAACACATGATGAAGTTTATATTTGATTTGTAATTGTATAGCATAAAGTGCAGGAAGATCATGTCACTTTGGGTCATGCAATACATGATATTATTGCTTTTAGGTGTAGAAGTGGTCATCAATGAGCATGATCATAGTATTATGTTTGTGGGCCTCTTGGTAGGTTAAAGTTGAACTCGAAAACAGAGTCACTCTATAATATAGTTGAAGAGAACCATCATAGCATATGGAGCTGGCTGTTCAAATTATCAATGGACCCTCTTAATAATTATCAGTTTCCAATCAAACTCGTACCAATAAACATTATAGCATCACATCACTCCAAGAATAGCCTCAGTATTGGATACCATTTTTACTTGAAACACTCATTTTATAGATCATAGATTTAGGGGTATTTTAAAACTTACTTAACTTTATATTTGTTCAATGTGAGACCGGATTTATGTATGAAATATTAACATATTCGACGAAAACACGTGAAAATTAAGAAGGATGAGATGAGAAGAAAATAGAAATAAGTAGGTACCTGTGTCGATGACTCCAATAATGACATCAGTTGAGACATGGTATTGAGTAGAAGAAGCCTTTGCCTTGCCATTAATGGCTGATTCTGATTCCAAGAAGTCCCATGAACGAGTTGTGTGGAGCTCAAGGACCGGATCAGGGAAGATGGACACGATCTCTTCATGCCCTACTCAATTCAATTCAATTCACTTTTTATCAACAATTTAATTCACTCTTTTATTAGAATAGATTTGTGTTTTTTATTTGAATTTTGATAAAAACTTAAATATTTGTAGTTATTTGAATTTTGATCGGTCCAACAAACGTCCGAACATTTTTTTTGGCCGGTAAGTCAAATAATGTACCTAATTAACTAACCACATTCCACAACATTAAGGGGCTTCTTAGATCAATTGTAATGTAACATTATTTATTTATTTTTGAAATCAAGTAACATTCCTAACTAGGATTAATTCGCTGAATATCATTATTTTCACAACTGTTGGTCTTAATTTTGACTATGATATGTCATTAGTTTAGTAATTTATTAAAAATTTCCATCAAGTAATTAAGTAAACATAAATTGAAAAACTCATAAATAAATTGAAGAGAAAACTGCACAAGCTTAAATGATTCATTGATGGGACTGAGATGTATGGATGGCAATCACTATCAGATTTTTCTTTAGTAACGGCGTATACAGGAAGAATACGCCGTTACAAATTTATTAGTAACGGCGTATTCAGTAGTATATGCCGTTACTATTAGTAACGGCGTATTTAAATGCGTACGCCGTTACTATCGTTAATTAGTAACGGCGTATGTAGGTAAATACGCCGTTACAATATGTTACCGTTTATTACCGTTCTGTCGTTGTGTTACCGTTAATTAGTAACGGCGTATTTACCTAAATACGCCGTTACAAAGTCAATGTATAAATCTTCACAGACCCTTCTCCCATTCTCCTCACATTTTTCTCCCAATTCTCTCCTACTTTATATTTCCCGACAAGGGCATTTCCGTAATATCATCTCCATTTTTCGACAACTCTCTCTCAAAATACTACGGTTCATATCATCATTCTCCATATTAGTAGGTACGTACATTTTTTTTATTAATAATGCATTATGTAATGTATTTTATTAATTTAGGTTAAATGCCCGTAGATTATTTCATTAATTTTGTTGCTATAATGATAATAATTCGGTTTTTGAATTTGTGTTATAGTTGATAAATATAGTAAATTGTAATTGATTATTAACCGTAGTTATTTGTATAATATATAGAATGGATCGTGGGTGGATAACATCCCGTAAGATGAGTGAGGAGTGGATGAACGGATTAAGTAGTTTCGTCAAATTTGCGAGACGAAACGCGCAAACAGATGGCGTGGGACGTTTCAAGTGTCCGTGCACTAGATGTTGTAATTATTCTTGGCACGATATGGACACCATTTGCGATCATGTATTGAAGAAAGGTTTCCTTACATCGTACAATGTGTGGGTCCATCACGGCGAAGCTAGAGGGGCTAGTTCGAATCGGCCTAGTTTGAGCCGAAATCTAGATATGAGTCTCCCGTCAAGTTCGCATAATCCCCCTTGTTCGACGTCGGCGCACACTCCAGAGTACGTTGATCCGGTGCATCAGTTCGTGAATGATGTAGATCCATGTAGAGATGTAAGGATTGACGAAGATGAAGGCGAGAACGACGAGGATGAGTACGAGGACGAGGACCAGGACGAGGACCCACAATTGGAGATAAGTTCGGTGACCGAAGTTGAGGCCAGACTTGCTAAAGCGAAGATGACGGCGTACAACCGGTTGGTGACGGAGTCACACCAGCCGTTGTACAAAACCACAAGCGCTGTCACTAGTGAGGATACTTCTTTGGAAGCGATGTTGAGGATGTTGTGTATCAAACAGAGCACCGGGATGTCAGACGCGGCTTTTACCCAGGTCGCGAAAGAGCAATGTCGTATGTTACCACAACCTAATTCGTTTCCATCTAGCTACGCAGCTGCGAAAAAGATAATGAAGGCCATCGAAATGCCACACGTGAAATACGACGCATGTTTGTACGGATGCACTTTGTATTACAAAGAGTTCTCCGCTCTGGACAAATGTGGAGTTTTTAAAGAACCACGGTTTACTATGGAAGGGAAAAAATTAGTTCCGCAGAAGACGTTGTGGTACTTCCCATTGACTCCTCGACTTCAACGGTTATATCTTGCGGAAGAGACGGCTGAGTGGATGCGATGGCACGGTGAGCGGGAGAAGGAGGACGATGACGTAATAGTACATCCATCAGACGGTGCTGATTGGATTCAGTTTGACAAGAAATATCCTCAATTTTCGGAAGAAGTCCGAAACGTGCGGCTGGCCTTGTCATCCGACGGGTTTTCTCCATTTGGGCCTAATGCTGGGAGTTACAGTTTATGGCCTGTAGTTGCTGTCCCGTTGAATTTTCCACCCTCGATGGCTATGCGAAAGGAGTATAACATCCTCACCATGTTGGTATCAGGTCCAAAATCACCTGGAAAATGTTTGAACAACTTTATGCGTCCATTGATTGATGAGCTGAAGCAATTGTGGACGAACGGAGTTGTCACGTGGGATGCTTCCAAGAAAGAGCCGTTCATAATGCGGGCTGCTGTGATGTGGACAATCAATGACTTTCCGGGTTTGGGAATGTTGGGTGGCTTGACCACTAAAGGCTATAAGGCATGTCCTTTATGTTTGGACAGCATCGACTCTTCACGCAGTAACTCAAGAATATCTTACCAAGGTGCACGTTGGTGGTTACCTCCGAAGCACCCACTGCGCTTTGTCCCGGAGGCATTTAACGGGCAGATCGAGACTCGTAGAAGGCCTAAGCGGTATTCAGGGACTGCTATACTGAAGGCTATTAGGCGTCATACTTATCTCGAGCCTAGTCTACACCCGAAGCACAATAAACGAACTGGTTTAGCTATCTGTTGGTCTCATGAAAGCATTTTCTGGCAGCTGCCCTATTGGAAAACTCACAGAGTGAGACATGCGTTGGATTTAATGCACATAGAGAAGAATGTGTGCGACAACGTCATAGGTACAGTTCTCGGACTAGCGGGGAAGACTAAAGATGATTTGAAAGCGAGGAGAACGTACGAGGAACAGAATGTGCGCCAAGACCAATGGGTGGGCCAGGACGGGGAGCTCCCTGATGCGCCTTATGGGGTCAAGGGTGTACACCGGAAGGCCGTACTTGAGCATATCCGAGCAGTGAAGTTCCCCTCCGGATATGCGGGAAATTTGAAGATTAAGGTCAATCCTGATGAGAAAAAGTTTCTCGGACTTAATACCCACGATTGTCACGTGCTCATCCAACGCATCTTCCCACTTGTCATTCGGAAGTACGTTCCGACTCATGTAGCAGAAGCATTAGCAGACCTTGGCAGGGTGTTTCAGGTGTTGTGCACGAGGGAGCCGACGAAGAAGACACTAAAAAAATTGCACGAAGATATGGTGGTTTTAGTCTGTAAGTTGAAAACTATCTTCCCTCCATCATTCTGTACCATTATGGTTCACCTGCTACTACACCTACCGGATCAAGTTATTCGGACCGGGCCAGTTCATTTCACTTGGATGTTTCCAATTGAACGGTATGATCCTTCTCTTCAGTAATTTCATTTCCAATTACCATTGAAATGTATAATCGAATATCACATTAAATTCACATTTTGAATGTAGGCAACTTGGCGTGTACAAGAAAAGTGTGCGAAACCCTCGATATCCAGAAGGTTATATAGCCCAACAGTACTTGATGCACGAGTCTGTCACCTTCACTCAGATGTACCTAAACCGCGCCACTTCAGCCAGGGAAACATTTGTTAGTCCAGCTCTAGATTTCCACTTATCAGTTGTTTTCCCACATGTACAAGTAAAAAGCGTGGTGTGGAACGAGAAATTGAGCGTTTCCGAGATGTTCTGGGCGAATTGGACTGTTGTTGAGAATTGTGACGAAGCAGATAAGTATGTAGAATCACATCGAGCAGGATTTGTTCAAAGGTTCCCTAGAAAATCTCTGAAGGACCGAGTTATGTCATTCATGTTTGAGTGGGGAAAAGTTGTAAGTACATTATATCTCTTATGCTACAATTCATACAACTTAATTACTGCAACTAATATTAGAATTTAATATGCAGATTGCCGGTCAAGGGGAAAAACGAGAGTTGATACTACTATCTGCAGGTCCTCGTTCTTCGGCAATTTATTCCCAGTGTACTGTGAATGGTGTGAAGTTCTTAACGTTGCGAATCGATCAAGGCCGGAGAAATCAAAATTCAGGGGTCATGATTGAAGCAAACGAAATATGTTATTACGGTGTTCTTATGGACGTCGTTGTCCTAACATATTCCGAAAGCATGCCAGTCGTTTTGTTCAAGTGTCGGTGGTACGACGAACGAACCGTGAGGAAGGACGCCAATGACTTCATTTCCGTAAACACTTCCACGGATTGTCATAAACAAAACCCGTTTTGCCTTGCTATACAGGCGAAACAGGTGTACTACATCAACGACCCGGATGTGGTGAACTTTGCGACTTCGTGGAAGGTTGTCAACGTTGTCTCTCATAGAGGTCACTACAAACCGAGCAGTTTAGCTCGTGCAGGTGATGAAGAGCCAGAGTTCGAAGTAGATGAACCGTACCAAGAAGATCGAATTGACATGGTGCGACCGGGTGGTGTAAGGATCGATTTGAGATTCTTACACCAAAATCCACGGCCTGTCTCTACGGCTGATTCAGAGGACGAAGAGAACGAGGACGGAGACAACGAGGACGAAGAGAACGAGGACGAAGACAACGAGGACGAAGACAACGAGGACGAAGACAATATGGAAGGGCACTCAGATTACGATTTGGCCAACTCAGATAGTTAGACAAAATTGTATTTAACGGCATTTAACCGACTATCAATAAATTTGTTCATTTCCGTAACGGCGTATTCATGAAAAAATTTATGCATTTCCGTAACCGACTATCAATTAAAGAACTAGTGAATTCGGTTTTTGAAGAACAAAGTGTAGGAGAAAAAACCACAAAAAACAAGCTCTATCATCAAACCAAGTCCCTGGGAAATTTTTTTTCAAGTTTTAGGATTAGTAACGGCGTATACAGCAATAATACGCCGTTACTAACATCTTTTAGGGATTTTGTAACGGCGTATGTGGTATATACGCCGTTACTAAATTTTGTAACGGCGTATGTACCACATACGCCGTTAGTAGTGGTCAACAATCTTGACCATCAGACCAGTCAAGATTGTTGACTTTCGCGCTTGACTTCGGTATTCATTTCTCGTTTCCTATACTGAATGAAATAAAAATTGAAATTAATCATTGTACACTACCTAAAAATCATATAAGTTAATCAAAATTGAAAACCACGTAACAATTTCTACCCGAAAATGCCATTTTCGGAGGTTTGACCGTTACTTACGGATGTGTTTACGGGTGATCGGTTTAGATCGAGGTTTATACGTATTCAAAATTTACTAGAAATTTGGCCTATGACCGACAACACAATTACGCTTCAATCTGTACGGTTGGATTAAAACACGTTTTTTGACACCACTCACTTTCGGTGAAAGCGTGAGTTTAGGGTTTAGGATGGTAAACCCTAAACTATACCCTAAACGCTAACATCATCGAACGTTTACTTCAATTCAATATTTTTATAATAATCCAAACCGTTGTAAATGTTGGAAATGTCATTGAAGTGATATAGTGAAATTTTCAGAAAAATCAAACCACGGGAACAGTCCCGATCAATCATGATCGGTCGAACCGAATAAAATAATAATTTAGGGTTTGCAATAGTAACGGCGTATGTGATGAATACGCCGTTACAAAATGGGCGGGAAATGAAATTTTGGCGAAAATTTCAAATCCGCGCCAAAATTTTCATTTACCGGGCAAAACATTAGTAACGGCGTATATGGATGATACGCCGTTACTAATTTTACTTGTAACGGCGTATCTTCACCATACGCCGTTACTAATTTCAGTCCGTTGGGTAACGGTCAAAAATCTTTCCGTTACGATTTTTGCCCGTTGGGGATTTTGTAACGGCGTATATAAGGTACATACGCCGTTACTAAATTAGTAACGGCGTATGTACCTTATATATGCCGTTACTAGGGTTGGGTATATAAAGACCCAACCCTCTTCTTCTTCCTCACGCACTCTGCCTCTCTTCTCTTCTTCTGAACCCTTGCCCTCACTGCCTCACCTCTCCCTCACTGCCTCACTCTCCGGCCAGCCACCTCCGTCTCCGTCGCCGTTTCCTCTTCCAGATCAGGTAAGTAGTATTTAAATTTTTAGGGTTTAGGGTTTATGTTAAAGTTTAGGAATTGTGAAATTGTAAATTTAAATATGTGTTATATGTGTTAAATTTAGGAATTGGTTGTATATTTATATGTTAATATGTTAATTTAGGAATTTAGGATTGTAAATTTATATGTTAATATGTAAATTTATATGTTAATATGTTAATATGTAAATTTAGGAATTTAGGATTGTAAATTTAGGAATTTAGGAATTTAGGATTGTAAATTTATATGTTAATATGTAAATTTAGGAATTTAGGATTGTAAATTTATATGTTAATATGTTAATTTGTGAAATTGTAAATTTATATGTTAATATGTTAATTTGTGAAATTGTAAATTTAGATTATGTATATTTAGAAATTGTATGTTAATTTAGAAAATTAGAAAATTAGAAAATTAGAACTTGTATGTTAATTAGATTATGTATATTTAGAAATTGTATGTTAGAAAATTATAATATGTAATTTTAGAAATTTAGAAAATTAGAATTTGTATGTTAATTAGAATATGTAAATTGTATTTAAATTGTATTTTAGAAATTGTTATTAAATTGTATTAATTAAATATGTAAATTATATTAAATTGTATTTATGTATAATTAGAACTTGTATTAAAATTTAGTTTAATTAATTTATACGAAATTGCCCCTCAGGGGCATTTCCGTAAATTCTTAAAAAAGACCCCTAAGGATTACGAAAATGCCTCTAGGGCATTTCCGTAATTTATTAAAAAAGACCCCTAAGGGCAGTTTCATAATTTTTACGAAAATGCCCCTAAGGGCATTTACGGAATTTCTACCGAAAATGCCCTCGGGACAATTTCCGTACAAATTACGTAAATGCCCTTACGAGCATTTTTTTTCACACTAATTAATAATGCTTAAATCGTATTTAGATAATGGCCTTCTCGTCAAGTGATTCAAACGCTCGACAGAAGAAGCCACATGCTCGTGCACCGAGGCATGAGTTGATGGACCCAAAGTTCTTCCAGGCCTACGAGCAATCGGCGCTCGACACTCCGCCTCCGTCACCGCCTGTTGGTGGGGAGTCCCCTGATCACGGGGATTGCTACACTCCTTTACCTCCACAGCCGACTCAGCCGACCCCCGATTTCGGTTGGGGGTACCGGGTTGTGCCTCCTACATTCACGGGTTTCGAACCCTCGAATGTAGGAGCATCCTCTACTCCTAGTCCGCCGGTGAACGAATACGGATTCGTTTCCCTAGACTACGACGAGACCCTGGATAAGGAGCTATACTTCGACTTCAAGCTGCAGCCAAATTGCTTGACGACGAAGAGCTGGATGGCCAGGAAGGACGTCGAGCCAAAACAAGACGTCTGCCTCGACTTGGAAGAGGAGGCAATATCCAAGAACGGGGGGCCGTTGGGATTGTTTTGGGAAGCGGACTCACAGCGTCCGTGGAGTATGTTCCCCCCCGGAATAAACGAGGCCTGGAGTGTTTTGAAGATTAAACATATGGTAGGAAAGTTTGCACGCGAGTGCGACGCTTCCTACCAGCTGTTTTGTGATCTTCCTATGTCCGAGTACCGGAGATTTTGGCGCAAAATTCGGGTAATTTCAATACTTTCTCAATTTATTACCCTAAATTAAATAACTTGGATATTTACAAAAAAAAATTTAATTTTGTAACAGCGGTATTATGAAATGTCGGATGATTCAGTTACACTCAAAAAGTGGATTCGCGAGACGGCATGGTCCGCTTATAAAGAGCGGAAATCAAATATGAAGGCATGGTACAAATTGTACGTCTCGCCTGATTATCTGAACCGCAATGGCATTCCCAACATATTTAGAGGGAAAAAAGCACAATGGCGGTGGCTCGTCAAACACTTTGACGAGAACGAGGTATTTCCTTACTTTCATACACTTTGTATGAAACATATATCTAATTCAATACACTAATTTTGTAATCATTTCAATGTGTAGGGTGTAGGGAGTCTTGGAGAACATATGAGTGAAGTACGCTTGAGCGGCAACAAGATTAACCATCGATCTGGCCGGAAATCTTATCGGACTCTTTGGACGGAGAGAGAGCAGTCGGAAATACTAATATCTCCGCCAAGATTGAGACTTGGCTTCTGGTTAATCGGGAACCGGATCAGGATGCTTCGGAGGCGGAACTGTTACAGGATGAGGACAACAAGGCGAAACGCGTAAGTTTTTTTCATAATATTTTTTTTCTACTTTATTATTTTTCATTAATTTAATATTTTCTTTTCATACAGATATACCTTAAGACGGTGTTGCGGGATTGGAGGATGGACCCGGCCAATACAGACCAGCACGGAAACTTAAGAAGAATGACCGAAGCGGAGGAGGCTGAAGTGATGATGCAGGCGAATCAGCATTGTCACGACCTCAAGCTTGCCGCGGGACGAACAGATGCCCAATTCCCCCGAGGACGCAAAATTCGGGGATTTGGAGATGATTTCCAGGTCCCGGCCAGACCTAGAAAACGTGGTCAGTCCTCCAGCGGACCGTCTGCAGAGCGTTTCGAAGAAATGGAAACTAGGCTCACCCAGGCGACGGAGCATATTTCGCGGCAAGAGGAGAGGTTCGAAGCTCAACAAAGAAACATGGAAGCTCAACAAAGAAGCTTTCAATGGATGTACGAGCAGATGCGAATAGCCAATCCTTCTATGCCGCCCTACGACCCGAGCATGTTCTCCAACTTCGGTCCTCCACCCTCGTAATTTAATTCATGTTATTTTTATTTGAACAATTGCTATTTAAATTTATTTGGATTTGGATTTTAATTTTAATTTGAATTTTCATTTTCATTTTAATTTACATTTGTAAAAAATAAAAACCGAATAAAAATTATATATTATATTTAATATATAATTTTTATTCGGTTTTTATTTTTTTATAAATAAAATATTGTAACGGCGTATTGTACATAATACGCCGTTACAAATTTGAAAGACAAATTATTATTTTAATAACTTGTAACGGCGTATGATTTGACAACATACGCCGTTACTAATTTGACGGTGTCAAGTCATCTAAACGGCACCGTCTAATTAGTAACGGCGTATGTTGTAAATATATACGCCGTTACAAACTTAACGGCGTCATCGTCTGTTACGCCGTTAACGGCTCGTCAAAACGACGCCGTGTTGGTGTAGCGGCGTCTTCTGTACGCCGTTACAAATTGTAACGGCGCTTTAGTAACGGCGTATCGTCTAACGGCAGTTTGTACGCCGTTACAAAGTGTAACGGCGTATTTCTGGCTTGTAACGGCGTATTTACATACGCCGTTACTAAAGAAAAAAAATGGCAGTGAATGGGCAGGGCAATTTTCCACCCCAAAAGTATATAATTAAATAAATTAGAATTTTGAAATCAAATAAATAAATAAGCAAAACATAAATTGAAGCTCTCTCTAAGTTCAAAGTCACTTAAACTACAATTGAGTTTTCTCTTATTCATTTGAAATTATATATGTGTGAATAAATTAATACCCATAAATTTAATATTTCTAAAAAAAGCATGTATCGAAGATTGTACATGGTGGGGAAGGGTTGCCCCGTCCCTGCCCCGCCCAAATCTTTGCAAAATTATTCGTAATGTATCTGATATCTTGTTATTTTCTGGTTACTCATCCAAATCGAGTTCAGTTTTTTTGCCATCCCAACAAAGAAAATTAGAGTACTTTGAAACCCAAATGGTAGGAACTAAAAAACAGTTAACCTAGCTATATTGGATTACCATTTTACCCTTTTGGTACTTGACATGTATAGAAATGTGTGAACAGTGGAAAATGATAGAGAGAGAAGTACCTGATAAATCAGAAGCTTCACTATCAGTGAGCATTGCAGAGAACCCTTTGAAAGCATGATTGTAATGATGGATCAGAGCTATCCTCTCCCTCTCTTCACTGGCAATCAAGACAAAAAGAACATTAAATTTCTCAAAGTCACAACAAAATTAGATGAATTACACTGACTGATCATGATCAAGGCATGGATGTAGAAACCTTGGAATAATAGAAGACAGTAGTTGCAAATGAGCTGACTCTGCCTCTGCCAATTCAGCCTCACCACCATTTGGTGAGCCGCTTCCCATATACACCACATAGGCCTGAAAAAATACACAAAATGGGATTGACCCAAATCACAATTGATCAGGAAATGCAAAATTGGATTGAACCCAAGTTTCAAAATTATAAATTTACCTTGGGGTCTTGATTAGATGCAGAGGAGCGTATCAGGAGATGGATTAGAGAGAAGAGAAGGAGGGGTTGCAGAAGAGAAGCAGCCATGGAAGATATGGGAGTGAGGTGGGTCAGTGAGTGAACAAGACAGAGATGGTGTGTGATTATGAGAAGCTGATGAATTGCCAATCCAACCACCCATTTTGTAGACACTTTATTCACTCAGCAATACTTGGAATAATGAGGAGTAAAAGCATATTTGATTATTCTGCTTAGAAACTTTATTACCACCTATCAAATTATTTAAGTAAAATTATACAGGCTATGTAATAATTGTATTAATTATTTATTTACGACAAATTTATTAGTTTTAAGTCGGTTTCTGGCATCTGCCTCTAAAATGTCAGTGTTATTAGTTATCTATGACTATTGTTTTTATGATTGTAACAACTGGTTATGTATGACCTACCAACTTATTAGTTGTAGGAGGCCATTTGATTTGGTGAGTGTCAAGATCTGAGCAAACAAGCAAAAGTGGCTACAATAGTGATGCCTTTGGTCCTTATCATGGGCCTTCTTCTCTTTACTTCCATTTCTTTTTTGCCACAGTCCCAATCTAAGAACTGTTTCAAAAATGACTTACAAGTTCAAAACAAACAATGCAGTCAATTATAGAGGAAAACACTGAGGATTCACAAACTGTGTACAAGTTCACAAAATGTGCATCACTTTTCTAAATAGTTGTTTACAAAAGAACCTTGATGCTGACCAGTCAATGTTAACTAACAGACCAGTTAAATTTTATTAGTGAATTATCATTGATTAGATTTTTTCCCTTTTTGTTCTAACAGAGCATGTGCATCAATTCTAAATGTCAAAATAGTTGTGCACTATTGTGTACATTATACTTTAGTTTTTAAATGCTAATCCAGATAGTCATTGCCAGTAGCTAGTGTATTGAACAGAGAGCATGAAAATCATGGGGTTCAGATTCCAATTCCATATCTGGAAAAGAGAATTATAGTTTTAAATATTGAAGAAAAAAATTGAAAAGTAGACTTGTAATGCAAGTAAGCATATGTCCCTTTTGCAAAAGAGTATAAACCTTGTATATTTGAAGTCCCATGTGCTTTTCTTTGTTGTTTGCTTTGGTTTATTGTGTATTTCCTTTTTGTTTTGTTTAGTATTTGTTTTAATGATTGAGTTTTGATAGTAATGTACTCACTACTAACACATGCAACCTTCTTACATAAGAATTTTGTTATTTGGATGAGTGTATATATATATATATTATATTTTCAATCCAACTCAGGTAAAAATTTATTGATGCGTAGTAACATGGTTTGATATAACTTCAGTGTTCTAAAAAACGGCTGTCTAGGTGGTGTCTAAGCATTGTTTTTCACCTAACCGCCTCGTTTTAAGCTAATCGAAAGGTGGCGAACGTTTTGGTTCATCATGCGGCTAACCGGACGCCTAGGCAGCCTTGGCGGACCAGAAAATTATTTTTTGAAAAATATCAATTAAAATTTAAAATTTAAAACTTAAAACGTTAAGGATAAGAAATCAGACAGAGTTGTTTCGTTCCCTTATCTCGCCTTAGACTCTTACGCCCTAAACCTCTTTGCCTTCGACGAATGTCCGTCGCCGGCCACACCTCTTTTGCGAATCAATCGAAGTCAGAGCTCATGTGCTTTAGACTTCACTTCATGTTTGTAACGGTTGATTTGTATTTGTTTATTCATTTGTTTGAGTTAAGGGTTGATTTGTTTATTTAATTTGTGGAATTTATGGTTTATTTTCAAATTTTCACTATGAAAATTGTTTGAACGGTTCTGTGATGAAAATTCAATTGTTTTAGATTGTTAATTTTGGAATTTTTATCCTTGAAGTTGTTGTGACCACCTATCATTATTTTAAATTGCCCAAAAAAATTGTGGTTGTTGTTTTTTTCATACATAAAACATTTATTTTGATATAGTATAATTCATTTTATATTAAAAATAAATAAATAAAATACAAATCTGATTAATCATGATTAATCTTCAATTAATTGTCTCGGGGTGCTGTCCGACCAACTAGCGATTAACAGTTTTTAGAATCTTGCTTATATATAATTGTGCATGGGGTATAGACATAACGTGGATGAGTAAAGGTGCAACGGTGAGCACAAAGTAGTAATGAAGGATGCTTTGCTTGTTGGATGCAGTAGAATATTTATAGTAATCGAAAAAGAAATCATTATTCCTAAGAAAGTGAAAAATAAAATATTTCTTATCAAACGGTAAACTCAACATTGCTCCTAATAATTGACCATACATGTTAATATATCCATATATCTCTAACTTCTATTTATAAGACGATAAAATATGGCAAAACCTATACGAAGATATTCGAGTTATAGTTTACGTAGGAATAGTTTTTTTTATTTGTATGATATTTTTGACTTTAGAGCACATATTTAACCATATCTCTTTTTCGGTCGTTTCAATTCTAATTACAATTCATTTTATAAGCTTAGTATTTGATGAAATCGTAGGACTATATGATTCCTCAGAAAAGGGGATGCTAGTTTCTTTTTTCTGTATAACAGGATTATTAATAACTCGTTGGACTTATTCAGGAGATTTTCCATTAAGTGATTTATACGACTCATTAATTTTTCTTTCATGGAATTTATCCATTATTAACATGCTTCCATATTTTAAAAACGATATTTATTTGACGTTAAAATTAGTGATGACACTATTTCTCGTTTTTGATGGGGATTCGATACTCCATCCGTTCGAGATGGAAACGGGGCGGGAATCTCTGAATTCGGGCAAGACGGAGTGAGGTACCCTCAATTTATTAAAATAATGTATTCTTAATTAAAATAATCTTAATATATTTTAATAAAATAATATTTTATAATAAATATTTAATGAAAAAGAATATTTTTAAACATATTTATTAAGAATTTTTCCATTTTTTAAATGGCTAAAAGAGCAATAAAAATGACCTTACTTTTATTTCGAATGAAATCGTTACTTTTTACATATCCAAGCCAACTCGAACCCGTTACTTTTGGAATCAATAGTCCATACCTTTACCATTTGGCCCATGTACAAGTTAGTCATGTGTAGTTAAATGCAAATGATGTATAATTCAATTTAAATATGTGCAAATCCCTTTAATTCATGTGATGAAGAATAAAATTAAAGTTACACTAAAAATATAATTTCAAGTAATATATTGACACTAAATAAAATAAAATAACAGGCAAACAAAAGATAAGAGTCATTTCTGAAGAATTAATATGTATAAGATGACTTGATTTATATATCTTTGGATAGCTCATCATTCAATAAAAGAATTAGATTAATGGAAGCCAAGCATAGTTCAGTTTATATATGTGCATATCCCTTTAATTTATTTGATGATGATTAAAGTTAAAGTTATTTTTATAGTATGAATATAAATCTCAAATTATAAAAATAAATTCTCAATTAGTATATAGACGGTGGATAAAATAAACAAAAAGACAAACAAAAGACAAGAGATCTTTGAAAAGAATTAACATGTGTAATATGACTTGTCTCATACATCTTTAGATAGCTCATTATTGAATAAAAGAATTAAATATTATTCAGCCACTTTAATTTAAACAAATTATGTATGATATAAATCATAAAAATATTAGGACCGAAATGAACACTTTAATATTTATAAATGATGATTTAATATATTTATTTTGAAATAAAAGAAAGTCTCATTTGTTGAAAATTATTTTTAACAAAATATTTACCAAGACTGCTTTCGATTATTACTATCAAATATCCAAACCAGTCTCTCTAACAAAAGAAAGAAAATGAACCACTCAATTAAAACTAAGTAATTATTGATAAAATTGGATAATTACGATTTACTCTACGGAGCAAAAGTGCATTCTAACTTTACTACACCGAACTTTAAAAAAAATTAGAGGTACTTCAATAATTATTTAACCACATTTAAGTTAACTTCTGTTATGTTAAAAGTCTAAAATGTCTCTACCATTGCATGCTTCAAATTGTATAATTATTTGATAAATGTGAAAAGACTATTTTATTCTATATCGCATGATAAATTAACAAAACATTTTAAGGATATATCTCAAATAACTATTCTACCCTCCCTCTCTATCTTCTTCTCTTTTGGTCAGAGTCATGAGTTTTCTCACATATTGAGAAACTAATTTTCTTAAAAAAATAGGATTACCAAAACTGAAAAACTCAAAACTTTATGTTAAATCAATTAGGAAATTTGAAATTTAATATGAAATTAATTCATATTTATAAGTCATTACATAAATCAAAACTCATCAAACCATACACGTAAACTTAGCTTCTTTTATGTCGATCTCTAAGAAACCAAAAGTAGAATCCCTAATTTCAGTTAATTGAGTCTTGGAAGTGGTCAGATTCTTAAAACACGTCAAGATTTCAGGGTCGGGTCGAACTTGGATTTGTCAACTAGATCTGGCATGTTTACAACTAAATAAAACTGTTCGACAAGGTTAGTTTACAAATTAAACACAAGATTATAATGAAAAATAAATAATCATTATTAAAATGTTCCTATCTACAAAGTTATTGTACGAAGAAAATATAAACTATAAATATTTATAATTTATTTTTTGGTACACCCGAATGTATTGGTCGGGTCCTATAAGATGGCCACAAACTCTCATTTTGTGAGATTTGTAGTTATTACACTCAAGTGACGCGTTATTCATATTGTTAATTTAATTTGTTTTACAAAGAACCAAATTATTCCAATTATTTTAACAAATCTAAACATGTTTTTCGAAATGGAATAAACTAGTTAAATTGATTACCCGCGTTTTGGTTAAAACCGTTCAATTTGTTCATACGTTTTCTTCATAAATATTGAATCGATTTTAGCTATAATCACACAAACACGTGTGAGGTCTTGAGTTCGAATCTTAGTACAAACAGATTTTCCCTTTGAATGCTGACAAATGAGTTAAAAGACCGATAACACGGTTCCCGAAAATCTGTCCAGAAAAAGGAGTTTTCCTGATTCGCTGATCAAAACCTAAACATATATTCTATTTAAAATCATTTAATTATTTTTGAACCAAAACTCGATGTTAATGTAATCTTACGGGTTTCTCAAAAAAATTAATCGATTGATTGTAGTTTAATAAAACCAAACACTCGATGCTAATCATCATCACGTATTTTACAGAAAAACATAATTGATTAAATTTAAAAAGGAAATAAAATTAGAGATGATTAACATACTTGTCCAAATATTTGTTTAGCCAATTGTTAAATCAAATTTGATTCCTTATGAAATAACTTATTTGTCGTCTATAAATTGTTACACAACAAATATATATATATATATATCCCTAAAAAAAACATATATCCATAAGACTTAAAAAAATATATTAGTCCATAAAAGATAATAAGATACAATTAAAAAACAAGATTAACAATAATTGACACAAAGTGTTACAATCGCAAAGTTACTGCATGGAGGGAGGAACAAGAGGTACGAACATGCAGAAATAAAGATTTTTGTTAAGTTAGATTCTTCTTTTGTCTTCTACAACTTTTCAGTTTTGGCCGGGATTTGATTCTGACTAGAAGGATTTTATTCAGAGCGGAATAGATTCGTCGACAAAGCTGAATAATTTCTGTTTAGACTCGAGACCAATCTTTTTAAAATATGTACATCATGTATTCTTGTAGTCTCTCATGATACAACAATAGCGTTAATCAAAGGGGAAATAGCATATCACTGCTCTGTACTATACAACTTTTGCATGTCACTACCCTCTACTTTTTTTAGTTGCATGTCACCACGGTGGGGTTTGAATTAGTTGCACCGTCAAGACAGTGTTAAGTGAGAAGGTGAGAAGTCTAATTTACCCCTAACTGAAGTATGTGGTTTTCCCTTTTTATCCCTTACCTGTTGACCTCTTCTGCGTAACGTTGTGATTTTCACTTTACCAAATTCTCTGAAGACGAGAGCGCGCGCGAGGAACGAAGAACATAAATCTGCAGTGGATCGTTCAAGCTGAAATCGATTGGAAGTTGAGCTGAAATCGGGGCTTGGGTCGAATGTGAATCAAAAGAAAAAAGTTCAATCGGTCATTGGGAAGAAAAATCAAAGGTAAATATTAGGGTTTTGAAATATGTTCTGAGTTCTCGAGTTTAAATCGAGTTTTATTGTTTCTTAGGGTTTAGGTTTGAATGGTTGTTTGCCTTTAAAATTGAAGTTTATATGGTGTAACAGATGAATTTAATGAGTGGGAATGAAGAAGAGGAAGGTGTTGTTGCTGTGTGTACTCCAACTGTAAGGAGGACTTTGAAAGTCCATCATGGTGGGAAGTTTGTGGATGAGCCTAAATACATGTTCAAGGGTGGGACTGTGACATATTTTGAGAACATAGATGTAGATACATGTTCTCTGATGACCCTACATGATATAGTAGGAATATTAGGATGTGATCCTAATACCAAATTCTGGTTTAGAGATCCACACCTACGGTATAAGTATTCGTTCCATCTAATTGAAGTCGAGGATGACATTACTGCAATGTTCGGCATGTATGAGAGCTCCCAGCCAATACCCGTGTATCTTGATGAGTCGGAAAGTGCACTTGGGAAGATTAGTCCGGTTGTGAAGAAGAAGACGAAATCGAGTGAACCAACATTTTATTATACGGCTAAAGAGATGGAAGGTTTGCTACAAGCAGAGTGCAACTTTGAGGATGGGCTGTGTGATGGAGTTCAGCATAAATGGCATCTTGTGGAGGAATTATCCGATACTTCGGAATACAATAGTGATGATTCCAGCTCTGATAAAGAAGAATATCAAGTTGTAGTGTACAAAGGCGTTGGAGAGCACAAACATTATAATGATATGAGTGTAAAACCAGAAGGAGAAGAAAAAGTACACGATGTCCATGAAGAAGTTGTTGAAGAAGACGATGTCCAAGAAAACGTTGTCCATAAAGAAGCTGCCCAAGAAGACATTGTCCATGAAGAAACTGTCCATAAAGAAGATTTCCATGAAGAAGCTATGTATGAAGACAATGTTCATGAAGACAATGTCCATGAAGAAAATGTCTATGAAGAAGATGTTCATGAAGAGGCACCTACTATAGAAGACTGGGAAAATGAAGAACCAGAAATTGAAGAAGTTGTTCAAGAAGAAAATGATGAAGTGGACGAAGATGACGACGCAATCCCCACTGATGATGAATTTAATGAGGGTGATTTCGATGACAATTGGAGAAGACCTTTCAATGAATATGGCAGCGACAAAGAAAATAATTCGGGTGTAGGGAGAAGTCGTTCAAGGACTAGAGGTGTGAAGGTTTGGGACAGCAATTCAATTCTGCATAAAATTGAATTGGGACTTGGTGATATTTTCGAAAACGGAGAAATTTTTCGACGTGTTTTAAGGAGCTATTGTGCTGAACAACATTTTGAGTATGGGTATAGTAGAAATGAGAAGTGGGAGATCGGAATTATTTGTAGAGTACATGGATGCCCTTTTTATTTATGGGTATCGAGGCTACAAGGAACTGATCAGATGAGCATTAAAAACTTCATCCCTGAACACAATTGTGCAAGTGTTGATGAAAACAGGAGTGTTACTTATGATGTGCTGGCGCGCAGGTATGAATTTCTAACTTATTCATTTTTTTTAGTTATACAACATTTTCGCTTATTCAACATTAGGTGTTAATCATTTTTACTTGTTCAATCTTGTAGGTACCTTAAGTATATCCGAGATCATAAGGAAGTGGACATAGATGACTTTGCAACACATATTGAGTCAGACATCGGGTTATATCCATCAACACACAAACTGTATAGAACTATAAAACGAGGAAAACAATTGTTGGAAGGAGATGAGACTGCACAATACGGAAAACTCCAGAAGTGTGTGTCTAAGCTTCAGGACAGCAACCCTGGAAGCAGAATATGCATAAAGGTTGAACCGGTTAGCCAAGAAAATAATAAGCCTCCATTATCAAGGTTTGAGCGACTATACCTAAGGTTTGCGGCTCAGAAAGAAGGTTTTATTAAAGGGTGTAGACCCTTTATTGGTTTAGATGATTGTCATCTCAAAGGATTCTATGGAGGCCAACTTTTATCAGCGGTTGCTCGAGATGCCAACGACGGCATGTTTCCGCTAGCATTGGCCATCGTGGAGCAAGAGAACAAAGAGACTTGGGGATGGTTCCTACAACAATATTTTGTAGACTTTGGGAATAATGATGAAAATCGTTGGGTGTTTATATCCGATAAGCAGAAGGTATTTTCTGGTCATTTACTCAGTTGGTTAATTTATCATTTTTTCTTTGCAGAACCTAATGTTCACGTGAAAAATAATGTAGGGGCTCGTGGAGGTCTTCAATAACGATTATCCTCTAATAGAGCATAGATATTGTATGCGACATCTCTACAACAATTGGTACAAGACGTTTAAGGAGGACGAGTTGACAAGACAATTATGGGCTTGTGCAAGTGCAACTAGTGCAACTGATTTGGAGGATGAGCTGAATACCTTGACTGCCATGAACCCCGAAGCAGGCGCATGGTTGAGAAAAAGACCCCCTCAAGGATGGTGTAAAGCGTACTACACACCACGAGCTAAGTCTTCTTGTCAAACAAATAGCTTAAGTGAGTGTTTTAATGCTTGGATAACTAAGGGTAGACATCTTCCAATCATGACTTTCCTTGAGTATTATCGCAAGAAACTCATGAAGAGGTTCACAAAACAAATGGAAGAAATTAGCAAACACACACATTTGTTGTGTCCTCAAATTAGGGACACTCTAGAGTTGCATCGATTGGAATCGAGGGACTGTTCAGCAACTCTTAGTGGGAAGGGAATTTATGATGTGAGTGAGAGGGATGATACCTTTACAGTGGACATTAATAAGGGAACGTGCACTTGCCTGGAATGGCAACTAAGAGGTATCCCTTGTAAGCATGGTTATGCTTCACTTGTGCGTGCCCGAAGGGATCCTGTACTGCAAGTGGATAGGTATTATCACACACAAACTTACAAACAAATTTGGGGTGGTCAAATATTACTTGTGCCCGGGATGAAGAAATGTCGAACAATGGGAAGGGATGAGGTTGGGTTGCTGCCTCCAATAGTTCACAAGCCACCTGGTAGACCAAGAAAAAGAAGAATGAAGGGTGTCACTGAAAAAAAGGATAAACCGAGCACTCCTGCAAATGATAGAAAAGTGCCTAGAACAGGAAGTGCCATGAATTGTTCTAAATGTGGTTTAGAAGGACACTATAAAAGATCATGTACAACTAAGGATTATGGGGAAACAACTGCTCAAATGAAAAAAAGGAAGAATCAAGAGCCAGGAACTAAAAAGGGACAACCATACTGTGTACCGGCAGATCCTGAAGAAGCTGCACAATCTGTTTTTAGAAAACAAGAAGCCATGAACAAGAGAATGGAAGCCCAAAGAGAGAAGAAAAGAATGAAGAGAATGGAGAAAGGGGAATCGTCAACAGGGCTTTCTACGTGTACCCCGGAAGAGCTTCAGAGAATGGAAACAAGTAGGGCAGCTGCAGTTCGTATTCTTGAGGAGAAGAATGCTGCAGAAGCTATTAAATTTGGGACAAAAAGGCAAAAGCTTGCTGTGGTGAGGAATATGGTGAAGGCTATTTCGTGTGAGTATGATGAACTGGTCACATCAACACAGGTATAAATTTCAGTAATTTCAAATTCATTTATGTACACTTCAGTTCAAAAAATAGATATTAAATATTACCTTTATCATGAACAAACAGAATGTTAATATCGACCAAGAATTTCCATCTGAAGGACTTGCCAAAGCTGACTTAATGCGACAACAGAATCTCAAACAGGTTTGTTGATTATATTGTTGTTCAGTAAGACTATATTGTTGTTCTATCTTCCTTTATGTTAAGTTTTTAGATTTCTTATACTACTTCCTTTATGTTAAGTTTTTATATCAATAATATCTTACTGAATTTGTTAGTATTATGTTAGTGAATTTGGTGGTATTATGTTAGTGAATTTGGTAGTATCATGTTAATGAATCTGTTAGTGTTGAAGGGAAAAACACAGATATAGTCAAAAACACTGCTTACAATATGAGAGGGTTGCAAGAATTTATAGTTATGTACCTTTGCTCATTTGTTTATTATTTCAGCTTCTGGTTATTTATATGCTCAATTCAGTTTTAATTTCAGAATATACACAATAAATTTCAGCACTAACCTTCTTCATTCATGGTTTTTGTAGTCGTACTTCAAAAAAGTTGGTTCTTCAAGCTCATCCTCTAGATTTTCTCAAGAAGCACTATTTGTGAGTCCTTCACCAACAACACCACCTTCTTCCCCAATTGTAGATGTACCAGTTGCAGGAGGAAGGAAGAAGAAAAAGGCAGGAAGAAAAACTGGAAAAGAATATGGAGGCACTCAGGATTCAAGTAGGGCTGAATTTGATGACACACCACCCACCAACCAGTCTTGAAGTTATTGAAGTGTGGACCACTTCAATTTTTGTTTAGTTTCAACCACTTGCTTTTGTCTGAAGAAATACTGTATTTTTTGGGTTTTGGTTAGGTTTTGTGGTTGAAAGGCATGATATTTACAAGACAAGCTTGCTGGAATTGATGTTAATGAGAATCGGATTCTCTTGCTTTTATTTGTACTATTGCTCTTCATGAGATTCTCTTGCTTTTATTTGTACTATTGCTCTTCATGTCTGCAGCTTCTGTGGGAATTATTGAGAGGGATGACATATATTGTAGGGTTCACATGTGCACCATTTTGTAGTCTTCTTATAACCTTATAACCAACTAAGTCCAAAAACCCATACAAACTTCATACTGCTTCCAAATTAATTCAATAAACAAACTCATAATTATACATACTATATCATAATCACAAACTCATAATTAACGGCATTTTTATTTTTCATTTCAAACTAATAAGCACAAACATTAACTCAACATCAATCTATTCAATCCATTGTGTGGCCTTACATTTTCATTGAATTTGACCACCAACATATATACTAATACACTCAAGAAAATGACCAACACATAGGTTTTCCAATTTTTCTTTTGTGTTTTATTCTTACACAACTTTCTCATCATATCTTCAACCTTCTTCAACTCATCATTTTTTTTTCAGCCAAAAGAGCCTCCAATTTCACATTCTTTGCTTTTGTTTCTACAACCTTTGCCAAAATCCTCTTGCCATACATACATGTCCTCGGATCAACCCACTCAAAAAATTGGCATTTGTGTGTATCCTGTACAGCAACAAAACAATGTTATTCGAAGCAAATTTTAATTCTTAGTAAATATGGTATGCAAAAAAATTATAAATTTCAAACAAATTTCAAACCATATTCTCTGCCAAAAATCCCTACAAAATTTTCAACCAACATCGAGTGATAAAAAATCACAAATTAACTCAGTCAATTATTCGCAAAATCGTGAAACCCTAGTTTCCAAATGAAAACCCTAATATGGGTTTGGTCCAAAATTCGAACCTCAACTATGATATCGAACCCAAAGAATTGAAATTGAACCCAAAATACCATAGATTTAGTTTGATACTTACAGAATAGAGACCACAACCAATGAATCTTCTTCCTGGATTCTCTTTTGACCACGAAGTTCGAACTGGAGCTGGAACTCCACAGTAGCAATTCGTCACCCCACTTCTCTGTGGTCTTTCACCCATCCTCAACCCCTATTGATTCGACCTTCAAAGCTTCGACTACCAGTTTCTCAATGTGAGAAAGAGGAGAGGCTTCTCCAATTTATTACAAAACGACTTCAAGGTTAGTTTAGGAATTATAAAAAAATATTACATCACGTGCAACCCATGTGACCTAAAAACTAACAGTTTCTGTCTCATTTAACGACAATGCAACTAATTCAAACCCCACCGTGGTGATATGCAACTAAAAAAAGTAGAGGGTAGTGACATGCAAAAGTTGTATAGTACAGGGCAGTGATATGCTATTTCCCCTTAATCAAATTATAAATCATGTCCAAAGGAACACAAGTTGGGTCAAGTGATAAATAATTTACTTAACACGTATGAGGTTCTGAGTACGAATCTTGATACATGCTAGTAGTATAAGATATCTTTAATTATTACCGATAAAAAAATGTCCAAAGGATCACCGAAAAACAAAAACTTGAACTAGAAAACGGAATGTTTCTCATTTCTATACTCTGCTTGTTTCTCAACGCACTCTTTCACTATTCATTTTGCTTCTTTTTAAAAAAAATCCATAGCTGCCCTTTTAAAAGGCCGAAGCCCAAGCCTACCTCACCCACCTAATCTACCCCAAATCCAACCTCGATCTCTTTATAATTGTATATGTTCAATATAGGTCCGGTATAGTTGTAGCCTCACATGGTACAACAATAGTGAATCAAATTTTGAATCATGTCCAAAGGATCAAGGAAATGCAAGAGCTTGAACCAAAAAAACAAATGATTCTTGTTTCTATATTGTGTTTCTTTCTTAAAGCAGTCTTTTACTAGGGTCGAACTAGAACACAAACTAGGTACTAGCATATAAATATTAGAACAGTTCCTAACCGTCCGATCATGTAATTAATGGATGAGATTTATGCTGACTTACCGATGACACACTAATGTAATTATAAATTAATTAAGAATTTATTTTGATCATTTGACACCAACATAAGGGTATAAATGTATTTTTATACAATAACCTACTTTAACTATTATTTCCTAATTTCAATATTTTTAAAAATGGAATCATTTGACAATTAATTATGGAATTACTCCATAATTTCATCATTCATTAAATCGATTTATTCATGGTAGTTTCAAATTATGGAATCAATCCATAATTTCTAATCATTAATTTGCTTTCATCATGTTTCATGTGTCAAGTTTCATGTTGTTTAAATCATCAAGTTTCATTGTGCCATTCGTCATGTGTTATTGTTCAATTCATCATGTGTCATCGATAAATTCAATTTCATCGTCAAGCTTCATTGTCTCATTGGTTCTATTAAACCGATGTAAGTGTGTCATTGTCAATGTTTCTTGTGTCATTGTCAATGTTGTTTGTATCATTGTTCTATTAGACCGGTTCACTTGAAAGGATTTAATGGTTTCAAGTGAAACCTTTAGCTGGCGCAATTGTGCAGAGAAGAAATCAAACCATTTGTCATGTCAAGTTTCATAGCTAAATTATCTTCTGATAAATGTTTTCCAATGGATTCCATTCATACATCAAGTTTCATCATTTCACGGTTTCATTAGTCATATTTCATTCACCAAGTTTCATTGTATCATACGTCAAGCTTCATGATTCAATACGTCAAGTGTCATGGTTTATTTTGTCAAGCTTCATGATAATTCATCATGTTTCATTGTTTCGTACTATTACAACAAATCAAACATGACTCGTAATTCATCATGTTTCAATCTATACAGACAAATCCACAATCTCACACAAATCAAGACATTAAATCAACAAAAATAAATAGCCATAACATAGAAACAGAGCTCAATTAACAATTGACGTAACCGTCGCGACGGTTACGTCGATGGTGGGCCACGGTGGTTGCGTCTACGGCGGGGCAAGGTGGTGTTGACGGTGGGATCGTGGTGGCCAGTGCTTCCGGCTCACGCTGCCGAGTCGGCTTCTCCTCAAACAAAGGCCCCAGAGACACCGCCGACTGCTTTGCGGAAGACGAATGAGCCACACAACGGGATGGACGAATATGCTGGTTTCGATCTCGACAGTCGGCGGCGGTAATGTGGAGATGGAAGCACGGCGGTTGCACGATGATGGGAACGCGGTGGTTGCACAACGAGAGCTCGGCGATGAACATTCGATAGTGGCGGTGTGGACACGGTTTCGCGTGAAAGAAGAATAGGGTTCCGGAATAATGGTGGCGTGGGTTTCTTTTATATATATATATATATATATATATATATGAAATGACCAAATAACCCTATTCTATTTTTTCTATTTATTTGAGCTATTAAATTAGATCATTAATTGGTACTATTGATTAAAATCAATTCAATAGATGCTAGGTGTTCTAACATTTGTATACTAAAGGTAGTTTGTATTGGAGTTCGTCCCCTTTTACTATTCATTTTGTTCTTTTTTTCTTAAATTCCTAGCCGAAGCCCAAACCCTCCAACAAGCCCACCTCACCCGCCTAATCTACCATTTCGAAAAAAAATGACAAATTGATTCTACTCTTTATAATTTTCCCAATTTACTATTATTTTCATGCGTTTGTGAGTAATTCAAAATGATACTATTGAGTCATGTATTTGAGAGGAATTCAAAAAGATAAATATGTGCAATAACCCTAAAAAATATATACAACCATTTTAAAAAGATGTTAGAGCACAAATGCCCACTTACCTTAATTTTGATAAATAAAAATACTTTGTTGTTAAATACATAAACACTAAATAAATAATCGTAAAATAGTTCAGAAACTGTAGGGAGATTATTTGCTTCGAAGATGACCAGCTAAGCATTCACCCTTAATCACAAAGCATTTTGAAGTTACTACTTACTACACATTACAAAGAAAAGCATCCGTGGCTCTACTGTTTTATATATTGTAACGAAAGAAAGAACTTTACGGGACACAACATTCGGAATCATCCAACCTCGAGTTTATTTATAGACAAATTTAATCTCGTATCATGTGGGTAGAGAATGTTTGAACACACAGGAAAGGCAAAGGCTATATCTAAATTTGAGTAACCTGGTTTTCTTTCCTCGGTGCATTCCTGACCTCAAGGAGCCGCCTCAGATTGTTTTTCTGTCAACTGACTGTTGAGAAACTCCAACACTGAATTTCGCTGAATATGTACGGGAGGAACAAGATGTTGTGTTAGGTTACTTCTCAAAGATTAAAGTACTTGCAGAATACGGCAAGCAAGAAATCTTACTCGTTGATCAAGACCTGCTTCTTCGGGCTTTAGTGTCAAAGAGCCCAACAGTTCTATTGCTTCCTTGAAACCATCAACTGCAACATCCTCGTCTCCAAGAATCCTGTCCAAATCAGCAACTTTTGCAAGAGAAACAGCTACATCTAGGATCTGGCATCATGATATGAAACAAGATAAAATTGTGTTAGCACAAGGCAATGAACTGCAAGGCTCTCATTTCAATTAGTATTTAGCAGATCAATGGGGAGATGACATGGTAAAACTCAAAGTTACAGAGGCATGTGATGAATTTAAAAAAGAACAAACAATACTCCATTTGTCTTGTGCCTAGAACTCGACATTCTACCTCACCAACCAAACAGTGCGCAAGAGGAGCAGTTAATATGTACGCTCCCCTATTACATTAATTGCCTCCTCTCCCCTAATTATTATCTCTCCTAATTTACGTTCTGATGACTCAGAGTCAACCCAGATTCCTTGCCCTATTACTCACAAAAGTACAAAGCAACACTTTCGCTCAGTGTTCAAGCGTCAACATCCTTCTCCCGCCAGCCTGATCCTACCGTTCCTCCGCCCAACTCTGAAGCCTAGATTTCTTGGGTCCGACATAGAAAAAAGGTCTGGGAAACTTGGAATTTTGCAAGTTCATCGGTGTTACTTCCCGCGGGAATGAAACCGTTATTTTCAAACTTCATCACGTGAATGAAGAACAATCCCAGGACAAACTTCATTTCTTAATGGAGAAAGCTTCTTGACTTCGTCATTGGCTCACTTCCATTTTCATTCTCTGTTATTTTTATTGTTTCCATGTCCCACTTCCATTTTCAAGTCACATTCTCATGTTTCCCCCTGTGAACCCCACTGTAATGCCTTTTGGCCGAGTGTGTATCGATCTCATTTCGGGATCTCTCACCCTCTTTTAATAGTCCTTCTTGCTGAACAAAAATAAAATAATGCAGGAAAAAACATTGTAGATGATCTATTCCTTTCCTTGAAACTCCCTGAACCTGAATCTCCTATTGAATCCAAAAATCCCAAATATTTAGCCATAACCTAAGCAATTGCACTTATGTATTTATGTGAACTCAAACTTATAGCCCAACAACATATCAATCTATCGTTCACCACAATGAAACAAGTGACTTTATTGCTAGAGATGGAATAAACTTCACATAAACCAACAGTACCAAGACAAAAAAAATGCATATAACAACATTGAAATGTGTTTTGTGTTTCAAGTCGAACCAAACATAGAACACATCAATCATAACAACTAAAATATTAAAAATAAAATAATGGCTACTGACCTGGGATGGAACATTTGGATTGCATTTGGCAGAATCACGGCGAACATTTAGAGACCGAGAGTAGTAGGATTTGGCAGCTCGCAGGTCCTCGTAATATTTAAGATCTCCAATTTTATTGAGTGAAACAGAAAGTGTATGTGCAACCTGTATAGGAGAATATACACAATGACTAGGATGGTATTGATCAAACACGACAAATAATGCTAAAACTGTGCACATTATAGGCTATATAATAACCTCTGGATCATCTGATGGAAATTTTGAAAGGAAATCAACACTCTCTTCGAAATAATTGACAGCAGAACCAGGATCTCCCATTGCCCGACTGCAAAATACAAAGAGTTTCAATTTTCCACAAGAAAATAACTAATTATGATTAATTACTTTAAAAGCGTATTCTTGATGAAAGTAGTGGGATGGGCCTCTTCTCTCATGAATGCATAAATAAGCTTGTTTAGAACTTTAGATATTTGTTTGGAAGATCTAATTGTGTGTTAGCGTTGGAGAGAGGCAGTTGTCAACAAAGTGAGATCACCCTAAGTTTTTTAAGCAATTAATTGTTATTATATAGAGTATTTTTGTCATGTATTTGAAGCACGTTGCATCTCGCAGGAAAAAGCTAAATACTCATCCACTTTTTAAAACAAATGTCCAAAACCATAATATGAGGTAGAAAATAAACCATAGGCTATAACCAAACACTGCCTTTTTAGTTTAAATAATTCATAAGGCAAAAATTAATTGATTGACTTCCTAATATTTATTAAATGCAAATGTGAATGCCCACACTCATCTCTTACAAAAGTCCTATAGCCACCATAAAAAAAATAGATAATTAAGGGACTAGTTAGTGGTGTAACACTATTTCCCTTACATGTGATGCAAATGGGATACTAACATTGGGGAAGCAGAACGAACTATAGTTAGGAACATTAGGAAATATTAATTGGGTTCAGAAAAGTCCCGGTCAGCTTTTGCTCCATCTTGTGGCATTCCTTCATAATTTGGCAGTTATATGGGGAATAGGTTAGTTGTGCCAATGAGCTTACATTCAAATTAGTGTGTATAACGAAGCATTGTAGAGCATCTGTGCCACAGAGCCCACAAAATAATTTTCCATCAGTCAATAATTTGCATTGACCATCTTAGAATGAGATGTCTGAGCATTTCCAAGGACACTTCCACTATACCTTCAAAGGAAGCTAACCTCCCATGTTACATTTTAAACAGTGGCTAAGAACCAAAATAACAAACATTCTGTAAGTACGTGACAGATGAAAAATTACTAATGACGAGAAAAGAAAGAGAACACACCAGCAATCACCAAGCATTCCTAAAACTGCACCAAGCTGTGAACATAGCTCTGGTGTGCTTCCATTTTGTTCTAATTGATCACGTATATCCTCAGCACAGACACTAAGTCTTGACTTGGCACTTTCAATATTCTTAGCATGAAATGCCTATACATGAAAATGTCAAAATTAATTATAAATACTCAGCAAGAGACAGCCTTTCACACTACTTAATTATATGATATAAAGGACCACTAAATAACTCAAGAGATCTATCACTACTCATTCCGTAAATTAGGAGAAAATTTACTCACTCTCATGGCTTGTTTCACCAAGAAAGCACCTCTCTCTAGGGAAACATCCTCATAAATCACAGTTTTCTTGTCGTTTGGTACTTCCTCCTTGTCGGCATTATCAGTTGCAACCTCGGGCCTCTTAATTCTAGCATGCCCTTCAATGAACCGATCAACCATACTCTGAATATTATCATCTGCCTCTATCTTCTCAATATCAAGTCCACACAAAGGGCAGTCCTTGAAGCGTAAAATGCATACCCTAATATTAAAGCGTTGAATCAACCATAATTAGAAACGCCATTAAAAAAATAATAACAATTCAGCAATTTAGAAAATAACAAGAAGTGTGCATACTTGCAGTAAACATGGGAGCACGGGATGCATTTGGAGCAATCAAAGAGAAGGGCCTTGCAGATCATGCAACTGAGAGGACCCAACTTAACCGTTGGAGAATCATATCCAAAAGGGCACTTGGGAGAAACAATAGCCGGGTCACCAACAGATTCCTTTTTGGCGTCAAATCCAAACGGACACTTGGGAGCAGCATCACCAGCAGACTCCTTCTTGGCATCATATCCAAATGGACACTTGGGAGCAGCATCACCACCAGACCCATCAGCATTTCCCTCTTGCTCTTCCTGGTGTTTGTTTTCGTCGGTACGAGGTGCCTTTGCAAAGGGGCAAACTGGTGTCATCTCTACCACGAACACTCCTCTGTATTCATTAACACGAGCCAAAAGAAATTGTTTCAATTCAGATTCCAGTGGTGTTAAATATATGCTACACCTATCTATATCAGATGAGTTTGGTTTTAATCTAACTTAAAACAGTAAAATTAAAACAAAAACCTAACATCTCATCATCATGATTGCTTCTTCACACTCATTTTCAATTCAAGAACAGTGAAATCCAAACCTAATTAGGTGTAAAACTCATAAATTCCAATAGTAGAAGGGATTGCAAAAATAAAACAGGCACCAGCATAGAAAATCATGCAAGAAAAACAAGCAGAAACTGGAAATTTCTGGCACGGCTCAATATGAATGGGTCAATCGAAAGTGATTGGAACACGAGAATAACAAATCGATTATGGGAATAAATGGAAAACAAAGCGTAGATGATTCAATACCGCAATGACGAGACGGTGTCTTGTTCCTCTTCTTCTGCGTGGTGTTTGTAGTTGCCCAGATTTACTCTCAAAATGAGAAACTCGCAAGTTTTATGTCTATTGAGAGGAGTAACCCACAACTTTGTTTTATTTCCGTAAAGACCCTTTCTCTTGAGTCTTATCTTTGGTTTTGCAATTATTGTTTACAAACAGACAGAGACACACCACCACATGCTTCTTTGTGGATGTTCCTTTCAGTTTTACAAGACTTTGCTGCCCATTTTCCTCTTCGGATAAGATATTTTAAGGGATTACATATATATGACTACACCAATGTCATTTTTTTAAAATTAATACTCAATTTTAAAAGTTATGTTTGAGGCACTCGTAATTTGTAGGCCATGTAATTTCAATTAAATCTAATAAAATTGATTTGTAAAAAATTTAAAATGTGTGACTGGTCTGACTGGTCCAAAATCGATCTCATTGATTCAAATAAAAATTTAATTTACTTTTATTTAATAAGTTTTCATTACAAAAAATTGATGATTAAAATATTATTAATATTTAATGATAATAATAATAATATGATTAATTAACTATTAATAATATATATTAAAAACTTCTTTATTTAAAGTTGTTGATCTTCCGATAATCATCGAATTAATATGTTATGAGCCCAAAACAAAACTTGTATAAAAGAGTTATGTCATTCAAAAGTTTCATTATATTATTTAATAAATAATCATTACAAAAAAAATTAATAATTAAATTAAGAATAATAAGTAATAATATTATAAATAAATAAATTATTACTAGTAATATTATATAGACAAAAATGTTTTTCTTCAAAGTTGTATATCTTCATATTCTCTTTGTTTTGATATATCGTGAGCCCGAAACAGAGCTCGTATAAGTGAATAATGTCATTCAAAAGTTTTAGTATATTATTACTAATTAATTAATTAATTACATTACTAATAATCATCATTAATTTTTTAATGATTAGTTAGTAAATAAATTAATTTATATCGGTCAGGCTAGCATGGTTTCAAATCAAAACTATTATTGGCCTTTTAAACTTTTTAGCAAACCAAATTTGTTAGATTTAACTCAAATTACCTTCAATATCGTTTAAAAATATTTGGCGTACATGAAACAAAACTTTTAAAGTTGGGTTACTGATGTTGAAAAGTGACATTATTATGTAGCCAGTGGCGGATCTAGAAAATTTGATAAGGGGGGGCAAAATTTTATATTAAACTTTAATTAATAATATAATATAATTAATTAATTAAAAATAATAATTGTATTACTAAAATAATTACTAAATGTATATAACAAAAATTTATTCAAGCTTAATTATTTATTTTTTAGTTGAATTTAAATTTAACTTTCATTTATATATAAATACAAATTGAGTCGATTTGCTAGAGCCTTACAAACTCATATAGTTTGAGCTCGAGTTTGATTTTTTATCAAACGACCCATCGTTAGGCTAAACCTCTGCATATATTTTCTTAGAAAATTCACAAATTTACAATAATTAACAAATAATTTAATTAATATAACTTAATCGACAAAACAAAGAGTTTAATGAAAAATGAAAAAACAATTTAACTAATACAAGAGTTAGTAAAAAAATTATACATATGAATAAAAAAGAGGGTTTTAAAAAAGATAATAGAGAATAAAAGACGTTAATGAAACTAGGACCTCAAGGATAAAACACTACACCTTAACCACTAAACCAAATAACATTTGTTGTTTAGTTGCACAGTTTTTGTATAAATATCAGAATTTAAGGGGGGGCATATCCAAATTTCGGAAAAAATTTATATAATTTTTTTTCGAAATTCCCGGGCCAAGGGGGGCGGGTGCCCCCCCCCCCCTCTGGATCCGCCACTACACGTAGCCATCATCAACTAAGGACCAAATACACTTAGTTATCCCCAATTTTAAAAGTGAACACTTAGCTACACTAAAAGATTTGAAGTAGACACATGTTAAATATTTTGATGAAATCTATTAATTTTTGAAGTAAAAAGATGAAAATGTCATTGATTAGACTCCAAATTTTAAAATTTATGTTATTTCTCTGACTTCTCTTCAATTTTCTGGCGAGTTCCTATGATGTTGTTCACAGAAAGCTCTTCTAATCTCTCAACAATGTGCTTAAATGGGACGAAATATAGAAGAGAAGTTGGAGAAACACTCAAAACCCAAAAATCACATGATTTGAACATTTGGCGTCTGGCCAATGATATTTTTGCCTTTTTACTTCAAAAATTAACATATTTCATCCAAATATTTAACATGTGTCAATTTCAAATCTGGGGATAACTAAGTATATTTGGTTCTTAATTGATGATAGATGTGTGTACTTTTTCCCTATAATGACATCTTATTGAAAATTAATATGAAAACTATGATAGTAAACTAGGCGAGTTTTTAATGAGTTGTTTGAATACAATCCGATTCGGGTTTGCTATAATTGAGGCCGAGCAGAATTCAGGATTAAGATTACGTTTGTTTAGTAAATGAGCCGATGTCAAACTGACTCGTTTAGTATCAATGAATCATATATTTTTCAATTTTTTATTTTTATTTTGAATGAATGATTGTATTGAAAACTAAGTGAATCAAGTCGAGTTGAGCTTGTCTATTGTATTTCAGAGTCAATGTCAAAAAAAATTTCCATTAGATGAGCTTTATCAAATTGAGACTTGATTCAACTTGTTTACACCCCTAATGAAATCTAGGTACGGTAACAACATGTTTTTTCTCGACCCGACCCTGCCCCGAATCCCTTAACACTCATCCTAACTCCAAAAAATTTCTCTCCATTCTTGCTCATATATAGAAACCCTTATTCCTAAAATTTAACTCAAAATACATTTAAATCTTAAAATTATTCTCTTGCAAGAAATTAGGGATAATTATAGATAAATATGCTAAACTTCGATTGTTTCTAACTTTACTGCACTCAATTTAAAAAAGTTATTCTTACATATTCATCGAACATTTTTTGTTACATTTAAGGTAACATTCATTAAAATAAACATAATTAGTATGTAAGAAGTCAAAAATGCTCTTACTGTATACGATGAGGAAGGAGAATTAATGGCTTATCTTCTTCTTCGATTCGTCAGGGAACAATTTTCTTCGGCGAATATAAGGTTTAAGAAGTGATAACTTGTTCGGTTTTGCTGGAATGGGGCATGAGAGCAATGTAGATTGTGAGAGAGATTGAAGATAAGGGTAAAATTGTCATTTTGCAAGTTGTTTTTAATTTTATTATTTGAAATCACAAATATAGCCTTGAACATACAATTTAGAGAAAACTCCATTTAGGTACCCTGAAGAATACAACTTTTGCGCTTTAACTAACATGACTTTTCAATTTGGCTTGAGAGACACCTGAACTTTCCTAATATGGCACATCAGTTTGACTAGGGGTATCCATATACGGTTAACCGGAACCAATGGCCGAAACCGAAAACCGGACCGGTCATGTCCGGTTCTCAATTTTTGGAATCAAAACCGGACCGAATTGAGGATAAAACTGGACATCCGATTAACCGTCAATGTCGGTCGATTTTCCCGGTTAAACCAAAATTGATTTAAATCCCTTAACCTTTTCAAGTTTATACCAACAAACTTGAATATCAAACATGAGAAAAATAGCAAATATTAAAGTCACTGCTCAAATCCAAAGGGGACAAGCAAAACGCCGATGATAAAAAAAATTGCTATTTATTTATAAGGAAAACATGTATGAATAATACAAGATTTGGGCGATGTGGGACTTTGAGAGCTGAGTTCATTTGGGTTGTAAGGAAATACAAAATTAAATATAAGGAAAGCATGTATGAAAAATTATTTAAAAAAATGCTTGGCCTGGTGGTTGGGTATTTGATTCCCAACAAATCTTGATGTTGCAAGGTCGATGCATGAGGAAGAAGAAGAGTGGTAAGAGGAAGAAGAACATCACCTCTTCTTCTTACCATTAATCCTTTTGGGGAAGTGGAGTGTGATGAAGCCAAGTGGTTGAATTATGTCCATTAATCCTTGAAGATGAAAGGCTAGGATTGAAATAGTTTTGTACTGATTGAACCATCACCGGTTTATACCGGTTAGCCGCGGTCATCAAAACCAAAAACCGGACCGGTTCTTACCGGTTTTGCCAAATTGAAACCGAATCTTTACCGGCTCATCCCGATTCTGGTTTTGTTCGGTCTGGTTTGTTCCGGTCGGTTTGCCGGTTTTCGGGTTTATATGGACAGTCCTAAGTTTGACAGTGTTAAATTAATTGTGAAAAGTCCAAAATACCCTCAATTAATTTTCGGGTTTCAAAATTTGTCATTCATTCTCTCTCTCTCTCCATTATTAATAATATATTGAAATTTTCGAATAACATAACTCTCTCATACGATTGGACTCATACTATATTAGATCGAAGAGAATCGGAAGTCGACAACTTCAAATAAATAATTTTTTGTCTGTATATTATTAATAATTGATTTACTTTTACTTGGTAAATAATTATTACAAAAATATTAATAATATAAATAAAATTTATTAATAAATTTTTTTTGCAATTTGCTTTAGCACCGTTAAACTTTGAACGAATTTTTTTAAGAGTATAAGAAATTTGTTGTCGTTAGATGAAATTTTAGAAAATAATATTAATTAATAATAATAAAATATTTCTTCAAAGTCTTTGATCTTTCGATTCTCTTCGATTTGATATACTATAAGCCCGAATTGGAGCTCGTATGAGAGAGTTATCATTCGAAAGTTTTAATATATTATTAATAATTAATATTATTTTGAAAATTTAATGGTTAGTTAAGTGTATTTTGGACTTTTTACCATTAATTTAACACTATCAAACTAAAGTGCCACATTAGGAAAGTTCAGGTGTCTCTCAAGCCAAATTGAAAATTCAGGTTAGTTAAGTGCAAAACCTGTATTCATCGGGGTACCTAAGTGAAATTTCCCTACAATTTAATGATTATACAGTGAGAACATTTTTGATTGTTCACAGTAGCGATTTTATAACGGTCACTGAGATGTCTCTCTCTCGATCAAGCGCAAGCAACAGAAAGGCGCTCGGCATTTTGCTTTAGGGGCGATCGAAACACTAAGAAGGAGCGATCAAGTCAAGGTGGTTGTGTCGTTGTTCGTGATCGATGCGTATTGGGCATTTCTTAATAAAAGGTTTTTAAATGACAAGTCAATTGAGTTAATTGAGTTAATTGGGTTTCTTAATAAATTGAAAAGTATGCAAAGATTTTTATTTTTTATGCAAATAGGTTTGTGTTTCAATTCTTAACCTTTTTTATTGAGTTTTATGGCACAACCCACAGTTTGCTTACTGATGTACAGTTGTGTGCTTAACCAATCAAATGTTCTTGAAGAAATAGAATTGATAGAAAAAACTTGAAAGAATCATATACGATGGAGATATTGATATTAATCTTTTTCCGATTTTTTTAAAATTTATAAGAACTTACACGTTTGCTGCACTTATCCTTTATGTTTGCCTGTGGATTCAGAATAGTTCAAACACTTATTGTTTTTTTATAAGCTGTAAGAATATTATTGCGCTAAAAAAAATACAATAACTAAAAATAACTGAGAAAACAAAAACGAAAAACAGAGAACCAAAGTCACTACAAGACAAAGAAAACCAAAATCAATTAGCAAGAAAGTTCTCGTGAAGAGATGCAATTTAGGTCGGAGGTCATCACTTATTCTATATTGAACAATAAGTAGTTCAAACACTTATTGTTGATATTGAGCCAGATGTGCATGTGGAGAAAGCAATGAATGAGATCAATGCGGGTATGAGGTTGATCATATTTTTATTCGTATTTGGAATAGAATCTTTGAATAGAATTAGTGAAGTATGCCTAAATTTACACACATTTATGCTCTGCCTGTTCAAAAATAAGTTTCTAAGTCAAGATTGATTGAATTGGCTCGGTTTGGGCTGGTTATGGCGTTTTGCTCATATTTTGCAGTCCTACCAGAGCACTATGTTACAGGTCGATAATCAAACCGCTTAGTTTGGTTCTCATTATAATGGTTTAATTTTTTGGTTAGTTTTGGTTCAATATAGGGACTGGCATTGGGTAGTTTGAGTAAGTTCTACGTAATGGTTATGGTGCTAAAACATGCTGACAGTGACAAGAGGCGAGACCACACAATGTCGACTCCCATGTTGAACCAACAACCAACATCAATCGACGGAGGATTTGCTCCTAACCAATACGGAAAAACAAAAATAAAAATTTGTGCCAACGAGCGGGCTCCGGGCTTGAACATTGGTGCGCCCGCACGACATGCAGGTCGCGAATGCTGCAGAAAATTGGTAGGCCGGAAGCCCGCCACATTATGTTATTTGGGAATAATAGTTTTCCCAAATATTGTTTCGGAATTAAAAAACGTGGTCAAATACCATCAAAAGAAAATATCTTTTAATTGAAAAATAAGAGAATATTATTAGATTTTGTCTTTCTCCCCAAGAAAGAAATTCGTAATAATTTTTTTCCTTTTCCTCGTTTAGGTTTTGACCTTCCCTGAGCCTATAAATAAATAGTTTCGCTAGAGACAAAATAAGAGCAAAAAACTCACCACCCGACTACCTCATTCTAGCTCATTCTTCTCTGATTCTCTCTACATCGCGGTTCTGAGTTCGACTACGATCGTCGTTGTATCCTGGAAGCCATTTGCCCATATGGGGTCAATATTGTCTTAAGGAAAGTAGATTATCGTGTCTCGACGATAATATTTTCTTCCTCTTTCTGTCCAATACCGAATCACAGGTCAAGTGCTGCTTATATGTATCTTTGTTGAGCTGTTGGATTAATAAAATTAATATATTTCATATGTTCGTCTATCTTCGTTATATTGCATGTTTGGCGTATGTTTTTATTTCTCAATTTGCGTTTATGAAATAACACTTATCTTAACGTAACTATGACATATGCATTTTATGGTTTTCTCATAAATCCATAGAACAAATAAAACCAAAAATTGAGAGAAAGCAAAGAGGGATGAAGAACATATGCGAGACCAAATTCAATTTTTATCCTTCTCAACATGTTATCAGATTGTTTCCATTTCATCATTGGCATGTTGTCCTTTTTCATATTTTGCATTTTAGTTTTGCATGATTCAATTCACTTATTCTTTCTGAAATTTGGTAGGTTGAGAGTGTTAATTGTATATATTGTATATTACATGTTCTCCATAGGTTTTATATTTGTACTGTAACCCTAAGTATATGTAGCCTATATAGTGTAATATTTCTTTTGGACTAATCATCAATTTCAATAATATTTTTCATATTATTAACATGGTATTAGAGCACATATCGGTCTAAACCTAAATTGCTCTTTTTCACCTGAATTGATCTTGTTGCTACGTAGACCTTTTTGCTGGGTCACACTCTTTTGCTGGGTTACTACACCTTGGGGGTTACTGCAACTAGGAACCGAGTGCAACTACCTTCTCTGGGTCACACTCGTTTCGAAGGAATCGAGTGCTTCAGTGATACCGAACCACCACCAGACCAGCGCCGGACCAGCGCCAGACCAGCACTGCCGCACCAGACACCAGACCAGCACTGGTTGACGCGAGCAGTTTCTGATGCAAGCACGAAAAGACAGAGCTCGACGTTCCCGGCGTCAACTCTTTGTTGGGTTTTTGTGCCCTAGCACAATGTATTTTCAATCTAATCATGTAATAAAGATTATTTGTTGAAATAAAATCGGTATTCATATTACTAAGTGTTGTAGTAATATCTTACGTATGATTGATTTGTATTATTGATGTGTCAACATAATAGTATATCTACAGATCGGATAAAATCTTACTTAAGCTGTCCCCGATTAGAATAGCTTCATAAGAAGCGATCGGTATGAGGCTAACTCTAAATGATCACGCTCTACTAATCATGGCCAGAAGGGGGCCAGAGTTAGGTCATAGTATCACCAGTCAGGGGTGATATAGGACGACCCGATCATGAGTATGATACATAGACACAGTCATGAACATACTCATATGTCGTCACATGAAATCACATCCTCAAACAGAAGGACCATTGAGGTCAATATGTAATGAGTGACGAGTTTGACTTAGTCTAACGTCTCATGTAAAAGGGTTACAATAACGACTGTGATTGGCTCGGTCACAAGTTACATAAGTTGACTCAATGGATCGTTGAAGTATTTATCCCTCATACGGACGTGTGAGCAGATATCAGTTTATGCCACTTGATGAGTACAACTGAAATACAATAGCATGGCCATGCAGTCGATACATAATATCAGTTATAATTCAGTTAACTCAAAATCAAGAAACAGGACAATAGAACGAGGATGACTTGTCTATGCCTCGTGGTTGTCAAAGATATCAAGAGGATAAAAGGATAAATTCATGTACGACAAGGTTAAGTCGAAATCTCGATAATCACAAGCGTTGGGTAATCATGATGTCTTGCTAGAGGCCACTCATGATGGAAAGGGTAATGTTGTGGGGTCAAATGTTCTCTTTTTGACCTTGTTTAACCGCACATTTTGAGGCTCATTTGCCTCGTTAGTGGCCAAGTAAGGCCAAATAGGGTGTATTTTATGCTTGGTTGTGTTTTGAGTGTGAATGCAGGAGATGGTGCAAAACCGGGCAAGAATTGAGGGTCGGGAAGGTCGAATCTTAGCGAGCAAGAAAGCAGGGAACGATCGTGCAAGAGAAGTAAGGCGGTTAGTTTGGCACGGTTCCCAGCTCGAGTCACGATCGTGACCGGCAAGGCACGATCGTGCCCAATGCAAAACAGCTCCAAATTCCAGCAGCGGCGAGCTATCTTGTAAAGGTCATATCTTCCTCATCCGAAGTCCAATTTGAACAAACGATATGTTGAAATTGAAGAGAACGGAAAGAGCTACAACTTTCATGAAGAGTCTTTTTCCCTTGGAGGACCGGAAGACAGCCGAAACGCGCCGGAACAGTGACGTGTCGGCGGGATAGTTTCTGCTGAAAATGTTATTTTGTTCCATGCAATTGTTATTCACCCAAAAACCATTTTCCCTCTCACCTACCCACTCAAATCAGCCACCATTAACCACTAGCCTATATAATATGATATAATATACTATTATTGGGAGAAGAGAAAGGAGATATTATATAAAACAACAACACGACAACACAACCTACCCACCCTCTCTCTCTCTCGGCAATGAGCATCCCCAATTTTTCCTCTATCTTCTTCCCTTCCTCCATAGCTTGACCCACCACACAACCATCATATTTTCATATCATTTGTGAGTTTGGAGTTGATTCTACCATAGAATCCAACTTTGGAGCAAGGAGAGGAAGCTTTGGAGAGTCCAATCCACCAAGGAGCAAGAAGTCCATCCACACATCAAGAGCAATTTCTATCCCTAGTTTTATACTTACTTTGATGTTGTTGGTTAATTTTGTTGATTGTATGATGATAATTGATTTGAGCACCATGGTTGAGGGCTAAATCCCTTAGCCATGGGTGCTAGACATTTGTAATGTGATTATTGAGTTTATTGAGGTATTAGTTCTGGGATTAAAGATTTTGTTGTGTGGATTGTTGTTTGAATGCATGTGTTGTTTAATTGACGCTTTACAATATGTGTTTGAGGAGTTATATCCGATACCGAAAGGGAAGGAATAGAACCCGAACCTAGCATCCACCGAGGGTTGTAGGCTCAAGACCGTGTCTTGGCACCTCGTAATAACCCTTAGCTTATTATTGTCGATCTAATGCGGTCTCGAGTTGTTCTCAATACCGAAAGGGCATGAGGAGACTCGGGGTTAGGCTAACCTCATTACCGAAAGGCGAGGTCGGCACTTAAGACATAGGCTCAACATTAATTTTGATCCGAAGGAATTAAAACTCGCAAACTTATTTACATTGCTATTTGTCTAGCACCCTAGGAGCTTTACTTCCATTGTTATAATGTTGTTGCTATTTACTTGTTGATAGTTTACTAAGATAAATAAAAACACTCAAAACAACCTACGACCCTCATTAGTCCCTTTGGATTCGACTCGGTATCTTACCGGTTTATTTGTACTTGCCGCGACCGCGTGTTGTTGCGCGAGAGAGGGGACACCGCTTTTTCCCCCCAACAGGTAAAATGATAATTTTACCAGTCCGCCGACGTGTCGTGAGCCTAGAGGGTCACACACTAAAGGTTGAGTAAAACGGATGGAACCATATGGAGGAATCATGAGAGAGACAAAATCCGGTTTTGGATTAAACCGGATTATACCGATTTCGGTTTGGGACTAAACCGGAAATCAAGAACGGTTTAGCAGGACTAATTAATTATAATCTAATTAAATAGATTTAATTAGTTTACCTAAATTGGGCCTAGCTAGAATGGGCTAAAGCCAAAATGGGCTTCTCTACATAATTAATTAAAAGTTTTGGGCTTTAAGCCCATTAAGGCCTTTAATTAATTATTGCCTAAAAAGGTTTATAAAAGGGAAATTTTCAGATCTGAAAATTAAGGGAATTATTTTCCAAAAACCCTAGCTTCTCTCTTTCTCTCTCTAAGCCGCCGGCCATCCCTCTCCTTCTCTCTCCGTCCGTTTTGCTTGCTTTGATCTTCAAGTAAGGATCGTTGTGAGTATCCCCGGATTTCTCTTCTTGTGTGGAAGTTCTTTAGAGGTCGCTAAATATTATTTAGTGACTACGGGATTTCAAATCAAGGTAAACATATAAGTTTTGATTCTAGCCTAGATCTCATGATCATGCAAGATCCATATTAATTCGGATATTTGAGGTTAATTTCTTGTATGGGTATGAAATTATTTGATTGGAACCCTCAAATAATTCTTTCACTCTTCTCACCACCGGCGAGTGCAAGTTCCCGCTCTGCCTCCGACCGCCGACGACCTCCACTCCGGCCGAATCGTCCCATTCCAAACCTATTTTCGGGACGCACGATTGGACGTCTTCGGGGCTCTTGTTGATCTCACCACCACCGAGTCCGTCTTCAGGAGGTCTTTTCTGGCGATTATGTGTAGGCGTCATCTTCCCCAGTCGCGCGTGAACCTCACGCGCCACCGTCACCTCACGCGCCGCCCCACGCACCGCCGTCTGCGGATTTCATAAAAAAATTGTGATGGAAAAATCTGATATTTTAAAGCCTATTTCCGTATTATTTGATGGCTTTAATTACGTGTTGTGGACTAAGGAGATGTCTAGTTTTCTTCGTGCCAGAAAACTATGGAGATATGTGACTGGTGATATTATTGCTCCTCTTTAAGATAAGGCTGAAACTCAAGAAGCATTTAATGGTCGATTCGATGAGTGGGATAGTAAGAATCATCAAATACTTACTTGGTTTCGCAACACATGCAACCCGTCTGTTAAATCTCACTTCGGTCGTTTTGACACTGCAAAGGAGGTATGGAAGCATTTAGAGAAATTTTACTCTACCACAGATGTTGCTCACCAGTACCAACTTCTTGGCCGTCTTCATCTGTTGAAGCAAGAATCTGGAGAATCTTTTTTTGAGTTCTTATCTCAAATGAGAGCTATTTGAGATCAATTGGCTGCATCTGAACCTAAATGGACAAACTCTGCCAATTCGACTCTTTTTCCTGAATATTAGGATCGTCTCAGGGTTATCCAATTTCTCCAAGCTCTCCGCTCTGAATTTGAGATTGTTCACAGTTCCTTATTACACAAAGATCATTTTCCCATTCTTGAAACAGTTGTCTCTAAACTCATATCTGAAGAGACTCGTCTAACGAGTATGTTATCTCATCGTTCTGTTGATGCAGTTTTTGCCACCACTAATGCAAGTTCTTGTGAGAAGAATAAGTACTCTTCTCAAACTAGTTATTCTTCAAAGAAGAAACGGTGTAATTATTGCAAACAAACTGGCCATTGGAAATTAGAATGCCCGACTTTGCACTCCAAAGAAAAAGAATGGCATGGTCCTTAAAACCTTCTGTCTCAAACAAGGTCTCATGTTGTTGCTGTAGGCCCCTCAGATTCCCCTAGTGCATGTGTTGAGTCTCTTGATATGACTACTCTACTCAGTAAGATTGTTCTCCAGACTCTCAGACAAGCGTTAATCGCTTCCCATTCTGGTAATCATTCCCCATCGGTCATGTCAGGTACTTCAAAACCTTGGTATATGGATTCCGCATGCTTTAATTACATGAGTCCATATTCATCGTTGTTTTCTCAACTTAAACCAATTAAACACTCACCTACCATTTATACTGCTGATAGTTCGGTCATCTCTGCATCACATTTTGTCACTGTGTCTACTTCACAGTTCTCTCTTCCATTCACATTACTTGTTCCCAAACTATCTCTTAATATTGTATCTGTCGGTCAGTTGTGTGATTTAGGTCTTGATGTCATATTTTCTAGCATTTTCTCTTCTGTCTCTGTGCAGGATCCACTGATGGGACAAATCTATGGGACAGGCCATAAGACGGGTCGCTTGTTCGAACTCACAAGCTTACATATTCCATCACCATCTTCATCTCAATGTGTTGATGTTGTCCCTGTAGATGTTTGACATGCACACCTTGGTCATGTTTCTTCTCAGCCCTTGCGTAGTTTAGTCTCTAGTGGCTTATTAGGTTCTATTTCCAATAAACTTAGTGATTGTGTTTCTTGTCAGTTAGACAAACATCATACGTTACCTTTTTCAAATAATAATTCTACGTCAGCTGAATCTTTTGATCTTATTCATTTCTCTTTATGGGGCCCATCTCCTACTCCTTCTATGGGGGGGGGTGCTCGTTATTTTGTTATTTTTGTTGATGATCATACTCGTTTCACTTGGATCTATTTGATAAACCACAAGTCCGATCTCAACAAAGTATATTCTCAATTTGTTAGCATGATTCAGACCCATTTTTCTAAAGTGATTAAAATATTTTGTACTGATAATGGTACTGAATTCAAATAGACATCATTCTTGGACCTTCTCGCCTCTCATGGCACTGTCATTCAGAGATCGTGTCTAGGAACCTCTCAGCAAAATGGTCGAGAGGAACGTAAACATCGTCACATTCTTGATACTGCGCGTGCTTTAATCATCTATGCATCATGTCCTGAACGCTTTTAGGGAGAGCCTACTCTCACAACAGTCTACACTATTAAAATGGTTCCATCTCCAGTCATAGGAAACAAAACCCCTTGTGCATATGGGGATACATGAAATTCAGACATGGATGAGAACATCTTGTGTTCCCAGAAAGTGACGTGTCGAGATATGCGGAGACGTTTGGATAGAGGATCCCAACATCGATATCCCTTATGTTCAATCACATACCCAACAAAACAACAAAGACGAGCACGAGGCTCTAGTTACCTTCCTATAATCTTCTTCGCGTCTTCGAGTGTGTCTGCTTTGTCCACTTACAACCTCATGAACGAAATAAACTAGAGCCTCGTGCTCGTCTTTGTTGTTTTGTTGGGTATGGGATTGAACATAAGGGATATCCATGTTGGGATCCTCTATCCAAACATCTCCGCATATCTCGACACGTCACTTTCTGGGAACACAAGGTGTTCTCATCCATGTCTGAATTTCATGTATCCCCATCTGCACCTTTTTTTCGCCAACCCTGACATAGATTTATTTCCTGATAATGTTTTAGAACTTCCTCTTGAGCCTCCAAATGCAGGCACCACGGACCCTCCCTTGGCTCCTCCCATAGATTATGCTCCGCTAGAAGATCTTGTGCTTTCATCTTGCCCTCACCGTCAAACACACCCTCTGTCTCATCTTCAAGACTATCAGGTAACATTGCCCAATTTTTCCCGAGTCGCCTCTACTGTCTTGTTTGTCTATGAACCTCGTACATATAGAGAGGCATGTACTAATCCTTTGTGGCAGCAAGCAATGACTGAGGAACTTCGGGCTCTTGAGAAAACTCATACTTAGGATCTCGTATCTTTACCTAATGATAAGTTTGTGGTGAGTTGCAAATGGGTGTATAAAGTGAAGATAAATGCTGATGGTAATGTTGAGTGTTACTAAGCTTGACTAGTTGTAAGAGGATTTTCTCAAGAATATGGGATTGATTATGAGGAGACATTTGCTCTAGTTGCTAGACTTACATATGTTCGTAGTTTGTTGACAATTGCAGCCGGACAAAAGTGGAACCTTTTTCAGATGGACGTCAATAATGCTTTTCTTAATGGAGACATGACCGAGGAAGTATATATGCATCCCCCGCCCGGGTATGATCATCCCCCAAACACAGTTTGTCGCCTGAAAAAGGCCCTGTATGACCTTAAGCAAGCTCCAAGGGCATGGTTTTCAAAGTTCAGTGGGATGATGATCGATCTTGGTTTCACCTCTAGTCCTTATGACACTGCTTTATTCGTCAAACAGACTACTCGTGGCCATATTTTACTTCTTCGATATGTGGATGACATGATCATCACCGAAGATGATAACTCTGGTATCTCCGATCTCAAACGTCATCTCAGTGAGCAGTTTGATATGAAGGATCTTGATATACTCACATATTTTCTTGGGTTGGAAATCTCGACAGTGTCGTCCGGTTATCATTTGTCTCAAACAAAATATGCAGCTGGTCTTATTTCTCGAGCATGCTTATCTGACAGTAAGGTCGTCTCCACTCCCATTGAGGCAAAAGGAAAGCTGACACCTTCCGACGGAAAGCTTATTCCAGATGCTACTCTTTATCAACAACTTGTTGGAAGTCTTGTTTATCTAATTGTCACACGTCCGGATATTGCATATGCAGTACACGTGGTAAGTCAATTTATGTGTGCACCACGTACTACACACTATGAGGTTGTTCTTCGAATTCTGCGATATGTGCGAGGCACTCTGTCTCATGGTCTTCACTTCTCGTATGAATCACCTATGGTATTACATGCATTCTCTACCGCAGATTGGGCTGGTGATCCTACTGACCGACGTTCTACTACGGGATACTGCTTCTTTCTTGGCACATCTCTAATCTCTTGGAGAAGTAAGAAGCAAACAACTGTTGCCCGTTCTAGTACAGAGGCAGAATATCGGGCTCTTGCCGATACTACCTCTGAACTCCTCTGGCTACGTTGGTTGCTTAATGACATGAGTGTTGTTCACGGCTCGGCTACTTCAGTTCATTGTGACAACCGAAGTGCTATCCAGATCGCTCATAATGACGTATCCATGAACGCACCAAACATATAGAAAATGACTGTCATTTTGTCCGCCATCACCTCAATCAGGGCACTATCACTTTATGTGCCGTCTCTTCTGATGATCAAACTGCTGATATTTTTACTAAGCCTCTAATTTCTGGACGGTACAATACTCTAGTTTCCAAACTTAATTTGTTAAGACCGCCTTAAGTTTGAGGGGGTGTGTTAATTGTATATATCATATATTACATGTTCTTCATAGGTTTCCTATTTATACCGTAACCCTAGGTATCTGTAGCCTATATATAGTGTAATAGTCCTTTTGGACTAATCATCAATTTCAATAATATTCTCCATATTATTAACAGAGAGCAAATTGTTTTTTATGCATTTTAGTTTGCAATTTTTGAACTCTAAATATTTATTCCATAGTTTAATTAATATTACAACATCAATGTTCTAAAAGGAGATAGTTTGTGCACATACAGTAGAAGGATTTCCCTCCTTATTTTTGTGTTCACTTAGCTTGTCAATTATCTTCTCCCATGACATTGACTTTTTACTCGTATCACCAAAATAATATAAATTAGAAGTCTATTGTCAATGAGAATATATCACCTTCTTGGCCATACTAGCTAAGATGGTATGCTAGTTTGAAGCCCATTCAAATTCAGCCCACAAGCAAAACTTTTGCGGGTTATGCTGCTACCTGCCCGATCCACCCGCAAAGTTGAGCGGGTGAAATTTGCAAAGTATTCTTACCTATTAAGCGGTTTCAGATTTTAAAATTTCAAACCAGTATTCCATGGGTGGTTGACCCACCAGTGAACATTATGTACTTTTCAGTGAATAGAATATTGAGTTGTTACAAGATTCAAAAATTTGTTGGGCCCGTAGACAGTTGTCCACAGGCAACCGATTACGCGCAAGTGCACGCGGTCATTACAAGTAATAAAACCTGGTATGCACAGGGTCGAATCCACAGAGACCAATTTGGGTTACTTCAGTTTAACTAATGATATTAAATGTAACTTAAAATACACAATTGATAAAGAGGTTTGATAATTTGTAAAATAGAAATGCTTGGGAGAGACTATTCAGTAGAGAAAATCATCGATGCTAGGCCACTGAATCATAATCATGTCACAATTTAGGAATGAACTCTCATGGACACACTTGAATCCTATGCAAACAATTATACTAACACCCCCTCTCGGTATTGGTGGCAGCCTAGACTCAAGAAGTTCATCATCCATCTCGGGTAGATAGACACCAAGAGTCTGCAGTAGCACAACAATAATGGAATCAGGGTTCTGAAGAGTTGAACCCCGGCAAATTAAAGGTTGTCAATCACCCACTGGCTCCCTCTGACACGACAACGTGGCTCAAACAAGCAATCAATGTTCGTCAATACCAATCGTAAACATTAAGTAATTTAATTCACCCAAAAGCATCCATAAACAATTCAATTCATAATTATAAAAGCATCACAGTTCAATTCAAGACCTAGCATCCATGATCAAGGGTGTTTAGCCCATGATCATGGTGCTAGAATCAAAATCCATAAAAGTAAATTAGAAATCAAGTTTGAGAAGTAAGAATGATGAACCCTAAACCCAAGTGGGTTGAAGAACATGAATCTCGACTCCTCTCGATTGATGATGTGAAGCTAGATTCATCCTTGTGCTTTGATCTCCTTTGAATCTGATCTGTCCTCCTCTCAGAGTCACAAATCCTCTCCTTGGTCGATCTGGTGTGCTCTACTCTCTGCTCTCCCAAAACGAGGTGACTCGCTCTGATAATAGGCAATCCCTCTCAAGCATCGTAAAATTGTCTTTTTAATGTTCAATCCACGCGCACATCACCACCTGTGTCACGACTGTGACTATGGTGGTGACACCCTTCAGAAGTTACGCTGCTCCGCTGCCATGGGTCACCGCTTGTGTCTAGGCTGTGACACTAGCGGTGATACCTCCAGAGTTTAGCTCCTTCGCTGCCATGCGTCACGACTTCTGTCACGGTTGTGACTAAGGTCGTGGCACTCGCCCGAACCTCCTCGTTTGTTGGTTTGAAGACTGCCCCTCGTCATGGGCCGTTTCAACGGAGTGACACTGGCCATGACTGTTGTAGGTCCGAATGTGACCTTGCAATTACACTTCTAACCCGCATTTGAGCACCGAATTGTCCTCATTTCGGCTTTCTAGAGCCATTAATTTGGTACTTTTGATCCTTTGTGTGTTTTTGACATTTTGTAGGTGTAAGACACAATTAGAGCATAATTGGAGCTGAAAATCGGTTAAAAAAGTTCTGCACAACAACTGAAACTTTCCGGTGGTGTAGATTTCTCGTCCAAAGTCCGATTGGGGCCCATAATTTGTCGATTTGAGCGGATTGTGAAGATCTAATCCATTGGTGAAGATTTCAAGGGGTCACGATCGTGCCTAGGTGAGGCACGATTGTGCCTAAATGTATTTTTTGCCAAATTTTGCTCGAAACTTACAGTGGTGAGGCAAGATTGTGCCTACCAAGGCAAGATTGTGACTAAGGCGCGAAACTGATAATAAAGTGCAGAAATCAGATATTTTGAGGGTGGGGAGTTGGGCAAAGACCAAAAACGAGTTGAGGAGGAGAGAGCTTAGTTTGAGAGCTCCAACCTCTTGTTCTTCATCAAACTTGAAGATTTCTTCATCTCTTGTTGACACTTTGGGCGTTTTGAAGTGGATTCCACCATAGACTCAACCTTTGGAGCTAGGAAATGAAGCTTTGGAGAGATTCCTACCATCAAATCCACCGAGCTTGAAGATCCATCTTCCTCAAGAACACCAAGAGCAATTTCTATCCCTATTTACTAGTTTATTTTGATGTTGTTGTTTAATTTTGTTGATTGTATAATGATAGTTGGATTGAGCACCATGGTTGAGGGCTAAATCCCTTTGCCATGAGTGCTAGATATTTGTAATGTGATTATTGAGTTTATTGAGGTATTAGTTCTAGGATTGAAGACTTTTTTGTGTGGTTGCTTATTTGAATGCATGTATTGTTTAATTGACGCTTTACAATATGTGTTTGAAGAGTTCTATCCGATACCGAAAGGGAAGGAATAGAATCCGGACCTAGCATCCACCGAGGGTTGTAGGCTCAAGACCGTGTCTTGGCACCTCGTAATAACCCTTAGCTTATTATTGTCGATCTAATGCGGTCTCGAGTTGTTCTCAATACCGAAAGGGCATGAGGAGACTCGGGGTTAGGCTAACCTCATTACCGAAAGGCGAGGTCGGCACTTAAGACATAGGCTCAACATTAATTTTGATCCGAAGGAATTAAAACTCGCAAACTTATTTACATTGCTATTTGTCTAGCACCCTAGGCGCTTTACTTCCATTGTTATCATGTTGTTGCTATTTACTTGTTGGTAGTTTACTAAAATAAATACAAACACTCAAAACAACCTACGACCCTCATTAGTCCCTGTGGATTCGACTCGGTATCTTACCGGTTTATTTGTACTTGCCGCGACCGCGTGTTGTTGCGCGAGAGAGGGGAGACCGCTTTTTCCCCCAACAATGACACTCTCCAACGAGCTCTCCTAAGCTTCGATTAGCTCCAATAACTCGAGACATGCACAAGTAACACTCCAAATACTCTCGAAGAGATCAATGACACAAAGATCAGTAATTTAACACATCGAGGGTGAAATAACACATAGAATCGGGGTAATAGATATCATGAACGTATAATTGATGCTACCACATCAAGCGGGTGAAATTTGCAAAGTATTCTTACCTATTAAGCGGTTTCAGATTTTAAAATTTCAAACCTGTATCATTGAGGGCAGATTCATTTATTATTCCATGGGTGGTTGACCCACCAGTGAACATTATGTACTTTTAGTGAATAGAATATCGAGTTGTTATAAGATTTTTTTATATATGAGTTTTGTTGGTTGTGGCATTGATTTAAATTGTAGGTTATCTGTGAAGATAATAATCTATTATGATATGAATCATCTATTTGTTAATATGAATTATCTTATTTGAAATAATTACAAAGGTTGTCAATGCTAGCAGCTCTCGGACCAGCGACACTTTACCTTTTGATCTTCTTTTCAAGGGTTGGGACTATGTAGAGGGGTAGCTTTCCCATATGAGCTGAGGATGTCGTTTGAGCAGATATCACAGACTGCTGTGATTACGTTGTTAAGGCTAGCTGATCGAACATGGATTTGTGTGTCCCACTCAGGCCAATGCGTTATTTAGTGCCAGTTACTACGGGGGTCACGACTTATTTGAAAAAAAATCAAAATTTCAGTCTTAAGAACTCACCAAGGTTGTTCTACCGAATATGAGTAAAGCATATATTTGACCCTCATCGCACAAGAAAGAAACCTTCTTCGAAACCCCGCAAACGTTACCAAGATGAGAGCAAAAACGAGAGAAATCGATGATCAAACTCTGTAGAGGAAGAGTCGATACGAGATTCGGGGACGTGAAGTTGCACATCACATCGTCAGAACATGTTATATATTATAGAACATGTCCCCGAGCCTATATACGATTACATTCTAATGGAACATGTCATCTTGTATTTGCCTAGGTCAGTCTCAATCTCACAATATCGATAGCAAAACTTTTGTTCGGAACTTAAGAGTTGAACAAAGATGAAAATGTCGTGGGAAAGTTCCCAAAATATTTGTTATATACACTTGGAAAGAGAATTATTAGAGTTTTACAATACTGAAATTGTTAGAAGATTGGATTCTTGGGTGTTCCCAAATGTCTTCTACCCATTCTTATACTAGGGTCATGCCACATTGGATGGTTAATATTTCTTCAAGTGGATGGCCAAGATTTACTTTCTAGAGCTATCCTTAAAAATATCCTCAAATATTTACATTTCAGGCATTTTCAAGGTTTTTTTAAAAAATATCTATGATATTTTGATGAAACTTTCTAGTCTTGAGTGATTCTTCAAGCTTCTAGAAAGTTTAGCCCAAAACACATCAAGTACTTAGTCTCAAACTAGAATTGTTCACAATTCAGTTTTAAGAGAATCGAATGCACATGATTACTGGAGGTCAAATGTTCATATCACTATGTGTATTTGTATTAAACCATAACTAGTTTATTCAGTGAACCATGATTTTCAACAAATTTAATTAGAGCCAAACCGAAATGGTTTCGAATCTTAAGTTTAAGAATCGAAACTGAACAGATTTCATCCAGTTCTGATTAATTTTAGTCTAATTTTGGTCGTTTTCTTGAGTTAATTTGCACAAATCTATCTCTTGGTGAATAACCTAACCACCATTTATTTATTTTTATTTTAAAATCTAAAGTAGTTTTGTAATAATTTTAAGTGGGTAATTTAGACCGTGTGTTTAGTTATTTTTTAAAGAAATTACATCAATCTTCTATATACTTATAAAAGTACTACTATTCAAATAAGGCTAAACTGTTTGAGTGTCTTTTTGAAGACTGATTAGTCGTTGATCATTTATTACATGATCACATTAAATTAAAGTTGTGTGCAATAACAGTGTGTTTTGAATGAAAGTAATAACATAAATTAAGTTCAAAATATACCGTACCAAAGTAACACATATTTTAATAATAAAATTAGGTTAAATTTTTGTTTCAAGGGTTAAAATTATAGATGGTAAGAAAATGCGTTTAAAATATGAGCTTTGAGTTTAGGCCTAAAAGGAAAAAAACTAATTATATGTAATTGTTTATGGGAAAATGTCAATTGATTATTTTTAAAATAAACGTTTTAACATATGACTACATTTAAAATATCTTTTCAATCGGTAGGCACTCTAAATGTATCAATTCAATAGTTACAATGATCATTTATTTAGTCCAAAATTATATTAATGTGTATGGAAAAAGACTTTAATGCCCCAAATTATTCTTAAACTTCCAAAAGTTATCATTTAAGCCTTTTTTTATACAAGCTTCTCTCACCTCTCTCATCTCTTTCCCTTGCAAAAATAAACAAAACACAACTGTTTATTTATTTTCAAGGGGTAATTACAGATCAGTACATCCGCCAAAATTTTATTTCAGAATCAGTCCCCCAAGTTTTAAAATTTTTTTCTCGGTCCCCCAAGTTTCATTATTTGACACTTAAGTTCAACCCTATTAGATTTAACTGATGTGAGTTTTGAAAAGTTCAAAATGCCCCTCGGTATATAATTTCCAATCTCATATGATTTTTGAAACATTATAAAATTACTCTTTTGCCCCTAATTAAATAACTAATTTAACTAATGTAATGAGGACAGGATAGTCTTTCCATGTAAACAAATAAAATAATTAAATAACTTATGAAAACTCAATAATACCCTCCTTTTAACCCTACCTATAACCCTCTCTTTAACCTAATCCTCTTCAAATCTGAAGGCTGTCTCCCACAACCTCCAGATGAGGCGAGCAACGTAGATCCATCTTCACCGGCGCCTCGTTTTCACCGGCAGCGGTTTATCTCTTCACAGTGCAGATGTGAATAGCAAGAGGCGGGAGGAGGGAGACGAGCGAGAGGCTTCGGCATGAAGGGTCGCGGCGGCGAAGGCGAAGTAGAACTCGAAGGCTCCGGCGGCGGATGAGGCAGCAGATTCTTCCGACGGACGAGCTCTTCTCTGACGTGAAGCTTATCCCCCTCCAGATCTCGTCCTTCAAGGCCTCGAGCGGCGGCGCGGCCGCGGAGATCCCTGACGGTCATCCCGCCGCCACCTGCTCTTCTCCGGCGAGGTTGGAGCAGCGAGCTCTCTCGCCCCATATCTGCTTCCGCGGTACCGCCCATGCGCCGCCGCCACCTCTTCCTCGGCTCTTCCGTTCCTCTGAACTTGAGCTTGAAAACCTTAGTTAAAAGAAAACTCTATTGATCAATTTATTTTTTTATTTTTGTATCAATTAAGATATTATTGTTTGTTGATTATGTATTGATTCTGATTATGTATTGTTATTGATGAAATCCAAATGAAGTTGAAATTTGTGAGAAAAGTTATTTTCTTAAAATTGTGATTCTGGGCAGATAAGATGGGTTGATGACGATGATGATGCAGTAGATAATATGGGATGATATTTTAGGGTTTTTAGATGATGTTGTTAATTTAAAATTTATTTATTTAAAAAGACACATGTACCCTTCAATTATAAAATAAACTTGATATTTCATGGAGGGTAAAATGGTAAACTAGTATTTATAAAATAATTATACTATATAGATTATACCCGGGGGCATATTGGGTATTAAATAAAATACTAACAGTATTGCTGTTAGATTTAACATAATTCGAACTTAAATGTTAACGTTTCAAACTTGGGGGACTGAGGAAAAAAATTTCAAACTTGAGTAACTGATTCTGAAATGAGGTTAAGACGGGTGTACTGATCTGTAATTACCCCTATTTTCAACCCACAACTTTTATTCAAAACATCAATTAATTTGATATGGTGAGAATCAATCAACCACAACAATCTCGTACTAGGGACCTGAAATAGCAGCCTCCATGAATGGCTTTAGGTCTATGGCTCCATCGTTCTCCAAGAAAATTTTCATCGGAATTCTCCGAGAACCCGCTCACCAGAGTCACCTCTCTCTGGCTCGTCGACCTCGAGTCCCGTAGATTCTACAACACAATCTCTGGCACCGACAACTCGTACCATGTCTCTCAACCTCTCTCACAACAACCAGCACCATAGAACCGACAAAATAAATAAGTTACAGAGAATCGACCCCCAATTGGGGATTGCTTTTGCTGTGCATCACCAATTTGACAAGTTCAGACACTGAAATCACCAATTTGAACAAATGGGTTGTGATAAGATTGAAAAAGTATGGGCAAGTAGCCTCCCTGTGTAAATCTTCTTGGGTCAACCTTTTTCGGTCAGGTCGTCCAAAAGGTAAAATGGTAAATCCCAAAGAATGATTTATTTTCAAAACCCAAGTTCAGATTTTGGGTTTTATTTGTGTATAAAACTATTAAATACATGTAGTGATGGATTCATAAATTTTTTTGAGGGCCAATCCCATCCCTCCTTGAATCCGTCACTAAATATATGAGATGCTATAAATACATAGATGTGATGGTGATGGTGGATTTGAATTTTAGGTCACAATTTGAAGTGGAGAGACCTACAAGTGAGTGCAAAGAAGTTATCAATTATCTGCCTTCTATATTTTTTATGAGTGAAGAGAAGTTTGGTGAGATTATTTCATTGATGTGCTCAGCTTCAAATGAGTCTCTAAAAAAGAGTGACATCACGAGGAATCAGAGGGAGCACTTGGTGCTCCACCTCACAAATGCTCAGATGTGGCTCCAGCCGACGTCGGCCGCCTCCGCCGTTGTCCTCTACCAGTTTTGCATGGCCATGTAGTATGCTAATTTCCGTTGTATGAGAAGTGTAAGAGACAAAAGAGCATATTGAAATTTTAACACATACATGTGGAGACATTTTGGTCATTTTAACTTCAAAATTTAATAGATTTTATAGGAAATAGATGGAATGACTAACGGTGCAGAACTGTCAATTTCAAAATACTTAAAATGTCAAAAACGTTAATTTTTGAGATATAAAATGTCATTTCGTTGTAAGTAAGTATAAGAAAGTGACATTATCTCTTATATCAATTTGGACCGCAGGAAGAGGCTCTCATCGTTCAGCGTCCAATAACATAATATTATGTATGGATCTGTGAGTGGCCCATGTGAGTGAGTGAGTCTGGATCAGGCCCATTTACCATAACCAAACGAGCCCTTAATATTATTTGATTAATGTATAGTACGCAAAACCTGAGGCTCAACCTGAGACTCAGAGCATCCACGGCAGGCAAGCCGTCGTGAACCAGAGGCGCTTCACTCACCCTCTCTCTCTTCAGCTTTCAACCTCCGTACGGTGACATTCACTCCCGCAACAACTATTTTCATTTCTATTATCTTTATTATTTTTAGGGCTTGTCAATCCTGGACCTGGATAGGTATGAATTCTGATGGAATTATCTCCAAGCAATTACGTTTTTCTTTATAAATTGACTGTATTGCCTTTTAACTTGTGATCAATTTTATACATTGATGGGTAAGATGAGTTGTGTTGGCCTGTTTTTGACTCATACAATATCAGCAGTGCATAGCTACATAGTCACTCATTGCATTAGTTTTCGCAACAATGTCAATTATAGCGATGGCCTTAATGTATAAGTAAAGCAAACAGAGGAGTTATTTCAAACTTTATTCAAATTGAAAAACATGCAGGCACAGAGAGGATGGCTAGAAGACTAGGAGCGGGCCGGCTATCCTCAATGTTGAAACAAGACATTGAAGAATGTATAAAGTCACGTGAACATAAGTACTCAACTGTTGATGAAATAGTTGACTATCTTCGCTCAAATTATCCTGCCTACAATCGTCTTAGGCAGCAACCCGTCGCCAAGCTTGTCCGGAAAATACTAGAATCATTGGAACAAATAAGCAACCAGGAGGTCGACGATGAAGATCAAGCTGCTCCTGGCAAGAAGCTGAAGAAGGCCCATGGTCACGACCAGACTTCGGATGATTCGTCATCGAAAGAGTCGGGAAATGGTGTGGTTTCCACGTCTGAAGGTACTGTCGACTTGATGAAGTCCATGCTACAGACTTCTTATTCCAAAATCAAGAAACCGGAATCAAAGGTTGAAGAGAAGAATATTGAATTGGAAGTTGCTACCAATAAGGCTAAGAAAATTGACATGATACTTGGGGGTGTGAGTGGGGAAAGATTGAGGGCTGATGTGAAATCAAATGCTAGTGGAGTGGAGGTAAAGGAGAAGGATGGACCAATGTTTAAAGATTTGGGTGGGATGGATGGTGTATTGGAGGAGCTGAAGATGGAGGTGATTGTGCCGCTTTGCCATCCGCAGCTGCCACGGTGGCTGGGAGTTAGGCCGATGGCTGGGATTTTATTGCATGGACCTCCAGGGTGTGGCAAGACCAAGTTGGCTCATGCCATAGCAAATGAGACTGGTGTTCCATTTTACAAGATTTCAGCCACTGAAGTGGTGTCTGGTGTCTCAGGTACGCAATTGTGTCTTGCATATTACTTATTTACTTTCACGTTGGTTTTTTTATTCTTTATCTGCTTATATTTCAAACCAGAGTTTGAATGACCTTCAAAAATGCTGTTCAATATAATTCCATTTTGTTCTACATCTGCAAAGATTTGCTCTGATAAAAAAGAGTGATGAGGGACAAGTCAGTTGTTACGAGTTAGACGAGTGTTTCCACCTTCCCCGTGATATCTTCACACTCTGTGAAGGCTTTATTATTTAGCATGATCTTTATATTGCAGTTATCAATTTCATATCTGTTCAATCTGATTATATGTGCTAGAAGTGCATCATAAAATTGAATTTGAGCTATATATTTTATTTTCATTGTTCTGAAATAGACAGTTGGTTTTGGTTATTTGGAAATGAAACTGGACTCTTTCACCTTCCTGGGGAGGTCTGGTTCCAAGTTTCAAAATTAAAATTTAAAGCCTTTATTATATAAATATTTTAGGTGCATCAGAAGAAAATATTCGGGATCTTTTCTCAAAAGCATACAGGACTGCACCATCAATCGTGTTCATTGATGAGATTGATGCAATAGCTTCAAAGAGAGAGAATTTACAGAGAGAGATGGAGCGGCGGATTGTGACACAGTTGATGACTTGCATGGATGAATCTCACAGACTTGTGAAACCAAATGATGCGGATGCAGAGTCAGAAAACTCTGATTCTCAACCCGGCTATGTTCTTGTGATTGGTGCTACCAATAGACCCGATGCTGTTGACTCCGCACTGAGGAGGCCTGGTAGATTTGATCGTGAGATTGTCTTAGGGGTTCCTGACGAGAAGGCTAGGATTCAGATTCTTTCTGTGCTTACACGTGATCTTAGATGTGAGAGTATCTTTGATCTTGTGAAAATAGCTAGGTCTACCCCGGGGTTTGTTGGAGCTGACCTGGCAGCATTAGCTAACAAGGCTGGTAATCTTGCAATGAAAAGAATTATTGACACAAGGAAGTCTGAGTTATCGAAAGAATCTATGGATGAGGAACATGACGCAGAATGGTGGAAGCAACCGTGGACACCTGAGGAGATGGATAAGCTTGCCATAACCATGAATGATTTTGAGGTAATGTTTGACACATAATATTCTAGTTATATGTTTTACATTGTATTCATATAGTTTTGTATATGCATCTTGTTATTGAATTATATTTTAAGGCAAAATCCTTAATTTGACTTATGTTTATCCCCTGTGTATTAAAACTTCTATCTTCAAGATTGATGACATTAACTGATAGGCTATTGTTTTATTGATTAACATTATTTTGGGAAATAATTGTGTATTCCATCGTCTACATTATTTTTTATTTGTGCAGAAAAAAACATTATTTTTAATATGCAAAATTCGTGGGCTAGTTTGGTCTGTTTGCTATGATGTACTGGTCCTGTTTCTCTTGGAGATCATTAAACATAACATTCTCAAGCGTCGAACATATGACTACACATCTTTGATTATTTTCTATTCTTTGGTGGTTTATCCATGTTCTCTGTGTTATGGTTCACATCGTGAAGGACTCCATGTGATCTGTTTTGGTTCGTGGAGCCTACCCCACTTGATTTAGAAAAAGGCTAAGTTGTTGTTGTTGGTAGTGGTGATGGTTTATCCATGCTGATTTTTTTTATCAGCATGTTCATCCATGCTGATTGATTTTACTGACGTGATAATGCTGATTATCTTAATGTAATTTTCTTCAGGAAGCAGCTAAGGCAGTTCAGCCCTCATCAAGAAGGGAAGGGTTTTCCACCATTCCCAATGTTAAGTGGGAAGATGTTGGTGGCCTTGATCATTTAAGACGGGAGTTTGATCGATATATAGTTAGGCGTATAAAGTATCCAGAGGAATATGAGGTACTCAGTAGTTTTTTATTTGATTAGTAAAAAAACCTCTCATGTGAATGGAATATGTTGATAGTGGAAGAGATGACATGTATGGTTGAAGAATATCGAATTGATAATCTATTAAGAAGAATACAGTGAAAATCTAAGGACTTAAAATATCATTGGAGCGTACTATTAGAAACCATCATTTGATAAGAGCAAGCCACACAATGCCTAGATGTGAAATATTCAACTCAATGACAAACCTTTATTTGCAAATAGGAGGACTATGCTTTCACATTATGGATAAGTTAGTGTCTGAAAATAGGGGCACAATGCTGGTCTGTTTGAGCCGCCATTTTTGGAGTTTCGCTTGAGTTCTATTTTTTATAATTGGTGTATTCAACCATCTGAGATGATGAACATTCACATTTATTTAGAATTAGCCAACTTGAGACTATGCCTTAAATCATAGCTTTTGGATCTTGACCAATTCAAGAATCCAAAAGTGGGAGACATCTCAGTTTAGGTACTTACTATCTGGTAGCGCTTTAAGGGTTAAGGCTACATACATGATGCCCTCCCTAGACCTCATAATTCATGTATTGGACCAATTTCTTTCAATAAAACGATAGAGAGAAAGTTTGCTATTTGTCACAACTATTTGATACAAACAACAATAACGATTTTCATTAGTCTCTAAGATGGGCGTGTTCTATGATCCTCAATATATATCTTCTTTTTCTGTAGTTGACTAATTTTGAGTTCCGGGTTTGCATCTTCAGGATTTTGGAGTGGATTTAGAGACTGGATTTTTGCTCTACGGGCCTCCAGGTTGTGGCAAAACTTTGATTGCAAAGGCTGTTGCCAATGAGGCAGGAGCAAATTTCATACACATCAAGGTCTATCCACTTGACTTGAACCTTGTGCTTTCTTTTTTGTCATGGCATTATGCTCTTACTTGTGTGTGTACGATAATTTCCCCTTTCACCTTTTCCTTAATCGGAGAGTTAAATTCTGTTTTGGCTTATGGTTAGGGCCCTGAACTACTGAATAAATATGTTGGCGAAAGTGAGCTGGCAGTTCGGACACTATTTAGTCGCGCAAGGACATGTTCACCATGCATACTTTTCTTTGATGAGGTTTGTTGCTCTCTTTGCTGGTTATTGGTAAATTTTGCTGCTGCTTCAATTTAGTTTTTACATTCAGGTGGCAAACATTGAATATTTCCCTCATGTATTGGAAAATATGTGTATCTTTTAGAATCATTTTTCCTGACTAAGAAAGAGAAATCAAAATAATTAGTTAATGGAAAATAATTAGGTCAAAATAATATTGTAATTACTAGAGGCAAGCTGGCAAGTGTTCCGGGAATTTTGATCATCGCTCAATAACTGGGTCATCTTTAAGTGTTAATTTGCTTTATATTTATAATATTATGATCTTTTCCTTGTTTGCAGGTGGATGCCTTGACAACAAAGCGTGGAAAAGAGGGAGGATGGGTTGTTGAGAGGCTTTTGAATCAGGTCAAATTTTCTTTTGATAGACTGTGAACAAAGTAAAATTCACAAACCGTACGATGTGTTATCCTAGGTAGCAATTCATAGTTCAGTAGAGCTGACATGAAATTGGATCTTTGAACTCACAGTTACTTATAGAGTTGGATGGAGCTGATCAAAGGCGGGGTGTTTATGTCATTGGTGCTACAAATAGGTACAACTTGTTTCCATTGTATAGTCTATGTTCCGGTTATTGTCATTATATGTTGTCCTCACTTTGGCATTTCTAATTGCAGACCTGAGGTAATGGACCGTGCTGTTTTACGGCCCGGTAGATTCGGTAAACTTCTATATGTCCCTCTGCCTACTCCGGATGAGCGCGGGATGATCTTAAACGCTCTTGCAAGGAAGAAACCTATAGATGCCAGTGTGGATTTGGGAGTCATTGGGAAGATGGAGGCTTGTGAAAATTTGAGTGGAGCTGATCTCGCTGCACTGGTGGGTTTCTTTTCACATTCCCCGTGGCTGTATAAGAGAAAACAGTATCCTAACATTTCATACTCATTTGACTGTGGATGGCAGTTGAATGAAGCTGCTATGATTGCTCTTGAAGAGAAACTGGCATCGACTGATAGCAGTTCAAATGCAAGGCATTCGATCAGGACAGCCCATTTTGAACGAGCACTGGCAAAAACTCGGCCATCCGTGTCAGACAAGGTTTTTATTCTTTTTACCCTGTTCGCATCCTCATCTACACTATAGAAATTCAACATCCTGAAATTTATTTTCCTTTGTTGTGTATTGGTGGAGCAGCAAAAACAGTACTACAAGGCGTTATCGGATAGCTTCAAAGCACTATGAGAAAGGAAAATGCATCATGTTATCAGCATACAGCATGTGTCTTTTCCCGCGTCTGTAGACTTGAGATGAGAGGGTCATGGAGAAGACCGATGTAGATCAATCGTAGTCTTGACGTTTCACAAAATTATTGATAGTCACTGTAAGCATTTGAATATTTTCCTTTGGTTGCAATTGTAAGAGTGTCAAAAATAATGCTGTAGCTGTAGTGATTCTTAAGGTTAGATTTTATATACTTGGGGTGTTTTAGTTGCAAATTTGGGATGGGTTTCAATTTGGATTATCTTGTTTTAGCATAAATTTAAAGTGTTGTGTTGCTCTCCATCCATTTCATGTGGTTACTTGAAACGTGATGAACGATCTTTCAATAAAGTTTTGGTCAATATTCTAAACCCGTTTCCTTTCTGTGCAATAATGGACAAGAACTACCTATTGTCATATCATATGTGATGTTCCAAATCCAGCTTTTGTTTTCTACTTTTCATTACCTCTTTCCAATATATAAAAATCAATGAGTGTTATTTAACATCTCTTAATTTTTGATAAAATGCGAAAATGGCAAGTGTGTGATTTTTGCAATATGAAGATTAAAGTGAGGGTAAATTGTACCTATCTAACTTGTTTTCATTTATATGTATTGTAAAATACTATTCATATAAATTGTTTATGCAATACCGACTTATAATTTTAACGCATCTATTTTACCAACTCAAGTTCATCGTTTATCAGCACATGACTATTTTTTCTTAATGATGATATATTTACATTTGAGATGGTGTTGCTTGTATAAATTGTAAAGAAATATACATATGTCAATAAAAGCTTACAATGCATCCAAGCAAAATTGAACAATTTATAAGTACATATATCTACATCTTTTCCCAAAAATTAAAGCAAATATTTTCATAACTATTTAAAGAAGTGATCTTGCATATATGGATTAACTTCTTTATATACACCCTTATCTTTTATGAATTTGAAACTACTATATTAAAATTTATATTCTAACAAATGTGCATAATCTAGATTGATATGTGCTAAAATGAGATATCAATTTCCATGTGACAAAACTTAGAACGAAAGAGAGAGTAATAATCAAAGGAATAAAAAAGAGAGCATGAAATGGCAATTGAAGATCAGGAGTGCATTGCATCGCAATTGCTTCCATCATTTTGTTGGTGGCGTCAACGTGTTTGTTTTATGTATAATTACAAAAGTATACGTATGCATTTTATCACCACAAACTTGCCTCTTTAAACGTGTTGGGTTCAACACTACCTTTTTTTCTTCAAATGCATTTTATGGCAAACAAAACAAGTTTCGAGTCTTTTCAATGCGTCTACTTTTCTCTAAACTATGTGTAAAGCGTAGCTTCGGTTTTCACTAGATCACATATATGCATCAAATGTTTTATATTTGAAGTCTTCTTAACTCAAGAATTAGTATTTGGTTCTCTCTTAATCATACAGTTAAAAATGAATTGAAAGAACAAAAAAAATTCAAGTTAAAAAAAATATAACACTACTTTTTTAAAAAGATATTTTTAAAAAAGAATTTAAAAGACTTCGTTAGTATTTTTTATAATTACAAAAGTAATTTTTTGGTATAAATCAGGCTCTAATTCATTTAATTCGGGCTATAAATCGAGTCAAAATTAAAACAAATCAATTGATTTTGACAAAAAATCGAACTAGGGAACTGTGGTCAGAATATATTATTTCTTCACATAATAGTTATGAGTATGATTCCAATAATTGAATAATCAAAAGTTAAGTTCAATTGAGATATGGTTGAGGAATTATGCCCACAGAAAGTACATTTTATTATTTTAGTTGAACATAATTATGTGTCAAAGCGATGTACTTAAGTATCATTTTCCCAATAAAAATATGAACAACCGTAAAAGTATGTAAGCAAAAAGAGTTGATCTGAATTGGTATTATGTAAACTCAATTAGTGAAAAATGAACTAGTAATAGAACCCAAATGACAGAATGAAAGTAGGTATGAGTAGGAGGGAGGATGATCATTTCTATAAAAAAGAGTATGATTTGGTAATGGTGATGGTTGGTTGGATCCACCATGGATGGCCAGGCACTGCATACCCAGAAATGGAGCCTGCATTTCAATTCAGCCAACACCCATGTCATATATACGTATATAACCAGAACAAGCATGAACCATTATCAGTCAGAAGAGCAGAACCAGAGAAAGCTTTGATTTTTGTGTGCTGTGCGATTCTTTTCCTCTCCTTTTCCCATCTTTTTCTTCTTCTCTTTAATCACTTCAATCTCATTTCTTCACAATCTCTCTCTCCTCCACAAATTTCCCATTTTTTCATTCTCTCTCTAGACTAACACATTCCCACATAGACACTTCTCTCAGAATCTTCTATTCTCCATGATCGGATCTTCTTCAGACTCTTGAACCTGTTAAGGTCAGCATTAGGGTTTCTCTTTCTTATTTTCATCCTCTCCTCTTTGATCTGGATATATGAATTGCGTGGTTTCTGAATTGGGGGAGTTAGGGTTTGTACACTGAATCAATAGTTTCTTTGCTCTGATCTGCAATTTTCATTTCATTTTGTTTTGTTTTGGATTGGAATTTTATTTTCTTCTTCTTCTTCCGATTCTTGCAGGTGTTCCATTGCCACCTCCTTTTTTGGCTTCTTAGCTCGTAGAAGCTCTACATCTCAGCTGTGTTAGTTTCTGGTACCTGGAAGTGATTCTATGTTTTGGCCATCTACAAGCTTGCTTTTTTTGTTAGTGTTCATTGACCCAACTTGCCCTGATTTAAGGTATGCTTGTTCTTTGATACCCCCTTCAAATTAATGTTTCTATTTCTCTATTGAAGGAATTGGATTGCAGTCTCTTTCTGATGATTAGGCTAGATGTTTCAACCATATCTGTGATCTTAGTGGTATGTTCTGTCATATGTAGCAATTTGTAGCGGTCCACTTGTTTCTTCTAAGTTTATGGTTATCATGTAATGCAGTATTTATTGTGGTAGATTGCTCTTCAATAAATGACTTCGAGTTTGCTTTTTATAGAAATTTTGGTTGTTGAACCCAATGAACAGGCATGTAATAAGTATATTCAACCTTCATGGTTTCTGAATGTTCTTTTTGAGCTGTTGGCGGAGTGTAGCCTTTTGCTTGATTGATCTGCTCCCAATTAAGGGAAATCAGTTCAACTCAACAGGAGAGTACTTATATGTGTATTTCTAACTTTCTTTGATGCTTTATGGATCCTTGGTTGTCTCATATATATGCAGTAATCATTGAACTGCAATCTATATACTCTTACCTTCTCTCAGTTTTGCTGTGTATTTTCTTTTGAATTTAATTATTGATGATATGTTGATAAGAAAACTAACGATGACATGGTATTTCTGTTTCTGGTTAGTTGTTTGGCATTTTTTTGTTGATATGAGTATATTTTAATTCTACAGTTCTTCCTCTGTGTCCAGGTTGTCTCCATACCTTTTGAAATGATTCTTGGCTCCTAATACTGGCTGGTGTGTGAGCATCAGTGAAATGAGTCGCCCAACAACTGAGAACAAAGATGGGATGTTCTGTAATGATCGGATTGAGTCACCTTTGATGGATGAAGGAAACTCCGAAGGAAGTGATGGTGGACTCATTTTGAAGAAAGGACCATGGACATCTACTGAAGATGCCATATTGGTGGATTATGTCAAGAAACATGGGGAGGGAAACTGGAATGCTGTCCAGAGGCACTCGGGGCTTTTCCGTTGTGGCAAAAGCTGCCGGCTGAGATGGGCAAATCACTTAAGGCCAAACTTGAGGAAAGGAGCATTTAGTCAAGAAGAAGAACGACTGATACTTGAACTTCATGCCAAGATGGGGAACAAATGGGCACGCATGGCTGCACATGTAAGTATATGGTTGAGTTGAGCTACTTCTGATGCATGTGGCTTATTCTTACATATATTTATTTATCTATTTATTTTGTTATGGTACTTATTTCAAGTGTATAAAACTTCAAAAGGTAGAAGTGAGGTTGAAAAGCGTATTAGTAAGTAGTCACCTATAATATTACCAAAAAAAAGTATCACCTATGAATAGATTGAATCAAAATAATCTCAAATTTGGAGACCAATTCTTTGTGGTTACACTTATATCCTCGACTTAAAAGACTAGTCCCATACCTCAGCGACTGGTATAAGTGAATGTTGTAAATGGCAAAACAGCCATAATCAAGTGGTTAACGAAAGGTTTTCTAGGTAAGATTTTCATACGGGGTTCAGCACTGAATGGTTTAATCTTGTAGATTTCACGATAAGCATTACAATGAAAACAAATTATTTCATGCATGTATTTCTTAGTTATGTTCAATAGAAGACTGACAGTTAGCATAAATAGCCTAGAAAACAGTGGTCAAAATATAGTATACTTTTGAGACAAAGAAAGACCAAAATTGACCTAATTTGCTAGGAAGAACAAGAAAAGAAAATTTACATGCACTTTTGCTGTATATAGCTGTAAGCAAAGTATGGAAAGTTCTACTGCAGGATATATATTTCAATGGCATATCGTGAACTTAAATTATATCATTTACTTGCTAAATTATATATTTCTTGAAAAGTTGAATGACATTAACTTTTTTTATCAGCAAAGTTTTTTTGTGGACAACTTCTCGATTTATGCGTGTCATTGAATGGAGCTGACTGTTAAAATTAACAACATAGAAACAAATTTAGGCTCTGTCTTTCCCTATTTGGAAATTATTGAAACCAATCCTCTTTCTTTATCTTCGAATAAATGTTTAGAATCGTCTTGCATCTTCCTGTGTCACGGTTCTTAGTGTAAGGCTGTTTTTCGAACTTTTTTGGTATTTAGAGCATATGCCTGTTGTACTTTCATCTTAGCTGATCTAGAGCCTCTTTGTTTTTCTTAGTTGCCTGGCCGTACTGATAATGAGATCAAGAACTACTGGAATACTCGAATTAAGAGACGGCAGCGGGCTGGCTTACCTCTTTATCCACCTGAGTCTTCTTCGCAAGCAGTGCAAGGTGGTCTACGAGGCCAGAATACTAGTAAAGTAAATGCTGGGAACAGAGAGCATGAGAGTCTCTTTCAAAGTAATAGTCACGAGATACCTGATGTTATATTTGACAGCTTAAAAGTCAATCACAGAGTCCTTCCTTACGGCCCTGAACTTCCCGATGTCTCTTCAACTAGCATACTGATGAAACATCTTGGTTCTCCTCAATATTGTACTTCTGTGCCACCAACATTGCATCGCGAGAAGCGTCTTCGAGAGTCAAGTTCCATGTCCTCTGATTACAATGAGAGTATCAGAATTGGTTTTCCCCCATTTGACCAGCTTCAGGAAGATGCTGGTGGTATAAGTGTTCAATCTTGTGGTTTGTCTTTTCCAGTTGATCCTGGTGATACAAATAAGAATTCACTGTCTTTCGGTGCTATTCAGGGTAGCCAGTCCCTTTCAAATGGCAACTTGTCTACTTCTAAGCCTACTTTCGAGGCTGTGAAGTTGGAGCTCCCTTCCATCCAATATTCCGAAACTGCTTTAAGTAGTTGGGCTGCATCTCCTGTGCTGCCTGCACTTGATTCAGTTGATGATTTTATCCAGTCTCCTCCATCTGGAGCTTTTGATTCGGATTGTCTTTTACCACGCAATAGTGGTCTTCTGGATGCTTTACTCCATGAGGCGAAGACTCTTAGCAATGCAAAAAATAATTCATCAAACAAGAGTTCGAATTCATCTTCTTTTACTCCTGGCGACAGTTCAAACTTGAATATTTCTGAGACAGAATGGAAAGACTACATCGGTGACCCCATATCCCCATTGGGACATTCTGCAACTTCGCCATTCAGTGCCAATGGAAGTTCAGCAGATGAACAACCTGTGGATACTTTTACTGGTGAGTGAGCATCTGTTTCATATTCCTTGTCGACCTGTGAATGATGGGTTATAACAAAACAAATAAGTTGTCATTTAATATACCAGAGAATTCTGTGGTTCTTGAAATTGTTGGTTTGACATGACGGTAATGTACTTGATGCAGTGCCTATATTATAATACTATAGTTTGTTCTCCAACTTGTGATTTTTACCATCCTATCCTGCCTTTAGAATTTACCTTTTCAATTTGATGGTTACTATGTTTGATTGTGTGCACTGCAGGGTCCAATATGAAGCCAGATCACCCCATTGATGAAACTTGGACCTCAGACAGACAAAGAGAGGCTCACTTGTATTCTAGTTGGTATGGGCAGAAAGCCGAAGACCCCGGCATCATGAGTGATGCTATAGCAATGCTACTTGCCGATGATTTGGACAGCGAGTACATGCACATACTCACAGGAGCTTCTGATGTGGTTCAAGGATGGGGATCTGGTTCTTACGCGTGGAACAACATTGTCTGTCATACGCCTGAAATCCCGTGAAACAAATCTACATTTTCATGTCTGATGTTTGTAGAGCTTGAAACAAAGGAAAGGTAGGGTGATAATGATGTCATGGTCGTTTTGTTAATGTCTTCTGTAAACATATTCATGGAACCCACCTTCGAAAATGATGTTTTGAGACACTGGGTGACTGTAGAATAAAACTGCAACCTTATTGCTGGGATGTAATGTTTTTTTGTTTCTGATTCTATTTTGGATATCTTATTGATTTTGGAAGAAGTTGAGAACCTAAAATGTGTCAGGCCTACTCGACCGTCACATATTTCCATGGAATGTTTTTCACGATCCTCAAATGAGTTCATCAAACTCAGATATGAGGTTTTTGTTGTTAATGCATGAACATGTCCCTTTTTCTGCACAACAATTTCTGGGTCTACAGAAATCTCAGCCGATGCCAACTATTAAACAAAAGAGAGTGGGTAGTTGAATAGTATCGCAAAACTCCAGCCGCCGCCGTGGCTCCTCTCCACTGCAATCTTTCCTCATCCAATCCCCTCACGCTCCCAACACAACTATGCGTCGCTCCAAACCTCGACAATCTTTGTCTGCAACATACTCCAAAAATACTCAACCGCTAAGCTTCTCTCAGTTTTCTCTCAAATCGGCAAACCACTCGGAGCAGATATAGCCAAATCGACGACATCAAGAGATAAGCGCTTTGGAATCGTGCACTACCAAAAGCATACTGAGGTCCTCAAAGCAATCTCCGCTTTTGATGGTCGATCCTTTTATGGAGAACGACTCCTGGTCACTCTGGCCAGATCTAAACCCTCTCATCACCCCACCGATTGTTCGATGCCACCCAACTCTTACAAGAGCTTCGACCATCCCCAAATACGGAGGTCAATTTCGGACCCCAAACCTACCCATGCTCCCCGTGCGCTATCTCCAACCCCACCCTCGAGATCCTACTCGCTCCATCCGAATGGATTCTTCAATACTAGTATGAATCAAACAATTATTGCAGTATTGAACTCTCCTTCCGACCCCGACACAATTAAAGCTCAATTTCATTTGTTGGATGTCTCGGATGTATCCGTATCAGCAGTCAATGATAGGGTCTTCACACTCTACTTTCTAGATGAATATTGATGATCATAATGAGAGTAACAGGATGGAGTTGGTTGAGGCAGTGGTTTTTTGAATTCTCAGAACTTAACAATCTCATAACTAATGGAGGCCATTTTGTGTGGGTTGAAATCATAGGTCTTCTCATCTCCCATTGGTCTCTGGAATCCCTCGATAGAGTGGCTGCGACGGTCGAAACTCTTATGGCAATTCATCCCTCTATTCAAAACGGAGAGAGCCTCGGTCGGGGTTTGGTCATTATCCACACGAGTGACCTTCAATCCAAACAATGGAACGTAAAAATCAAACACAGGAGATCCAATTCCATAGCACAGGTGAATCTTGTTGATAATAAAGACGCCCCACTCGTCCCGTATAAAGCCACAACCACTGAAATATCAAATTCGAATGAGATTTCACTCTGAGGACTAGGAAAATGAGAACGAGGTTGATTCCAACAACTGGAACGAATCAGATGACAATAATTCTGATTTAGCTAAAGGCACTAACTCGGATGAGGAGGTAGACTTTCTCCGAGACCCTAACATGGTGACCATGCTGATAAGAGCTCTGCAGCTCCAGTGATCTCTGACCAACAGGTTCAACAGAACCCTCTACTCAAAGAGACACAATCAACCACATCAATAGCCTCTAATTCAGCGCCTCCTAAACCCCCAACCTTGGGTATTCGTAATCTGAATAACAATCTGCCTCCTTTAGAACCGTCTAGAACAAAAATTAAGAAATCAGTTAGAGCCAAACATGCAAGCCCAACCTCATCGGCGGAGTCAAGACTTCAGGCTCAACAAACCTGGGCATACTGCAAGTCTCTTGGTTTCAAAGTCAAGGATTCCGATGAGGATATTATCTCACACATTGAGCAAATAAACTTAGACCTCACCAACACAAGTTGGGCCAAGTGGTAAGGAGCTCACTTAACACATGTGAGGTCATGAGTTCGAATTTTGGTACATGCTAGTAGTGTAGGATGTCTTCATTTACTGCCGATCAAAAAAAAGTCAAGATTGAAATTTTTTTTCTTCGTCCATCAACATCACTATCTTTATCTCAAGTATGCATCAACCACCCGTGTTCATTGCACTCTTTTGAGTGTATATGCTCATTGCTCTCCCTCTGACATGATGCAACTCTAGACAGCTCGACACCGATCAGCCTATTCTCTGGCCAGTGATTTCAACGTAGTATGTGATCTTTCGGAGCGCTCAGGTTTATCTCAATTTGAATTGGACATCTTAGCTTTTACCGGGTGCATCGATGATCCAGTTATCCGAACGTAAATACACTTGGTACAACTCGAGTCCGAGATCAAGCCACCTTGACCGTTTCTTGCTCAGTTCCTCTTTAAAAAATTGGGGCCGCGACCATTTAAGTTCATCAATGCATAGTTTGAGGAATCATATTTCCTTCCTTTTATTGCAGAGTCTTGGAACAATATTCAGATCAGAGCAGGCTTCAAACTACGATACATATTTGGAATCAGTCACTGATTCTTGTATTCTCTTATTTTATTTTAAGGGTTGACACTCTCTTAGTGGGTAGCTTATTTTTGGTTTTCTCCTCTTTTCCTTTATTGTATTATTGTTTTTCTATTGCAATAATATTTCGAAACTTACCGACAAACAAAAATAAACTAAGAGTGGGATAATTTTGATGATAGCATTACCAGATGAAATAAATAAAAAGCCGTATGATATAACTAGCTTGTAATTGTCAATACATTAATCTTCCACCAAGAGATATAGATGCCTCTGCACAACATTACATACTCAGCTCAACACAAGCCATGAAACCCAGATACAAGTATGTAACTAGTGAGAATCACCATCCAGCAAAAAATAAGCAGTCAAGGTTTCTCACCCAAAAATATTCCCCATAACACCTATATGATGATGGCTTCTCAGTAATACTAAGCTAGTAGAAGAAATTGCTTTTTGAGCTTGCTATGTAAATATATGATATAGCTAGCTTGTGCAATTCCATCCTCAACTGAATTAGGTGTAAGATATGATAGCTCACTGGGAAAATAATCTCCTCAGTCACATTTATCCTTCCCCCATCTCTGTCGGTACTTAGCCTAGCAAATCAAACTGCACTCTTTTTGTTTCTGAAGTTCTCCTTCAGTGATGCAAACTTTTTCTTGCACTGGTTCACTGTCTTCCCAGGAACAGCTGTAGCAACTCTCTCCCATCGCTGGCTTGTTTCCTTAGGAAATGTTTTCAGAGCCTGTACCAATGCTCTTTCTTGTACAGCAGACCACACATCTTGCTCTGAACTGGGAGATGCCGCATTAGCACCAATTGCATTATCTGGATTCTTTTTATCCCCACTTCTGCCAGTTGACCCTTCTGAACTATCAACCTTGGTTGCATTGTTTTCAAGTGGAGAAGGCATTCCTGCTTCATCCCTAGTTGACAGTGGCGATGCAATGGATTGTGCAGGTTTCCTCTTCTCAAGAAATGAATCGAAAGCTTTGGCAGAATCAGGTTTTTGAAGGAGAACAGTTTTGGTTGCCTTCAGAATTTCCTCCACGGATCTCCCCGTACCAATGTACTCTGAAATAACCTCCCACCTACGAGATGTTCCTTTCGGGTATTTATGCATTCCTTTTCTCAAAAGTTCAATCTCTTCTTTACCCCAAGGTTTTTCCTTCTTCTCATAATTGCTTAATTGGACCTTTCCCTTAGCATCTACAGAACCATTCTTCTGTGTCTGTTGTTGTGAGCTCCTTTGAGGACTCTTGTCAGGCTGTTTCTTGCCCTCTACGTCATTATTACTATACCCACGTGCATCTCTTAGAATTTCTGCTCGCTCCATCCCTTCTTTGCCCTCCATCTTCACGCAGAGGTTTTTCAGCTGCTCAATATCAAGGGACATGCAAAGACTCTCTACATCATCCTCAGAGATGTTGATCAAACGTTGGGATACAACAGGTGCTGAAACTGTCCGGAGACGAGTCCTTTCTTTACGCAAGAGCTTCTTTTCTTTCTCTTTCACCTTCTTCTGCTGTTGAGCAAATTCAGCAGCTCGTTTTTCTTCTTCCTCTTTCCGACGCCTTCCCTCTTCAGCAGCTCTGGCAGCTTCTTCCTCCTCCAACTTCTTTGCCAGATATTTAGCCTCCCTTTTCTTCTGCTTTTCAGCTTTCTCTACTTCCTTTCTCTGAAGTATCCTAGGATCTCTTTTATAGGCATTATCAACCAGAGTTCGTATCCTTGCATATTCTTCCTTCCTTGCCTTCTCTGAAAGCTTTGCATTCTGCCTTTCCATCCACCTCTTATGGTCACGAGACTCAGCTTGCTCGAGATCAAACTCATCGGTATGAGGAAACTCTCTCCAGCTTTTAAAATTGTACCAAAAATTATAAAAGTTATCCACATCCTTTATTGAAGTGTTCTCATCCCCTAGCGTTGGGATTGGTTGGCTAACTGACCACCTGCCATTCCTCATAAAAGCTGGACCAAAAACTTTAAAGAAGTCTTGCGGTGCACAATCAGTTGGAATTTCATCATCAAACTCGTCTGTAGAGTCATAGATTCTTCGCTTAAGAGGATCAATTAACACTTCATATGCTTCTTGAATGGACTTGAAATGGCTCTCTATTTCAACTTTTTTTGCTTCTTTTGCAGCTTCAGTTTCCTCGGCAAGAAGCAGAGAAGCCTGTTTGTCAGGATGATACCTCAATGCAGTCTCACGGTAGCTCTTCTTGATCTGATCCTCAGTGGCAAGATATCGCAGATGGGCCAAACCCAACAACGCATAGTGATCTTGTTGCTTGCTCTCCCCCGATTTCTTCTTACCTTTAGTGCTATATGAATCAGATGACGCCATATATCCATGATCTTTATCAGTGGGCCCTTTCTGATTATCACTTTCTGCATCTTTTTTCTCCTCTTCCCAACCAATGAGCTTAAGAGCAGCAGAATGGAAAGAATGCCCAGCCGGTTCATACTTCGAAGCCTTCACAGGAAGACAATTCGAAGAAAAAAATATCGGTTGGCCATCTGCAATCTCCTCCGAGTAGGTTATAAGCCGAATGACATTATGAACTCCCATAATGTGTACCGAGTATCTATACAACCAAAAATGTTGTGTGATATGCCAATATCAGTTCCAAAGAAGGTTCGCTTCAGTTCAGTAGCCTAATTAATATAACTGAGGAAGCAATCAAACTGCATTCATAAACAGATGTAATTAGAGCAACTCATGTTAGACCAAATTTGAACAGAAATATCATGTATTAGACAGGCTACTAGATAATAGTACATGTAGACTTAGAATGTAATCTGAGCACGAGGCACATAGTATGAGAAAAGCCATGGTCATGAGTGAATTAGCTAGTTGACTGGAATCATAACCCGTCGATGGAAGAAACTACAAAGTCACTTAGAACCCATGACATAAACCAGGTATGCCGAAAGGCAACAAGAGTAGTTAAGTATTTACTCATATAGCCAACAGGGCAAGCCTCCTTAATTCAAGAAACCATTCAATCTTCTAATTATTTACATAATCTCAAACGACTACCTATTAGTCAGGACAATTCACTTACAGGCACTTCAATCAAGTACAATTAGATCCATAATACAACGAAATATAAAAAGGCAATTGCAGTGATTTTTTACATACATTTTCAAATACTAGTATAAACATCTGTCTGCGAATCAAGAACTTTCAAAATGACATTTTATCACTGGACAATTGACAATTCCATAAAATTAGAACTTCAAAGAATGACTAAACCCTTCCATATCAGGACCCAACAAGTTTGGGCCCATATTCATGTAAGAGATGAAATAAAAAGCTTTGATATCACGTAGAAATCAATTAACAGCAACAGACAAAATCATCAAAATTCCAGCACAAAACGAGTGAATAATAAAATAGCATTTAAGTATACACATAAAAATAAGCAATCTCCCATGACAACGGATCAAGCAAAAGAGGCAAAATGCGCGCATAACCGATGGCACGAAAACACAAATACAGAATATTCGAAACTTTAGCTGCTTGAAATCATCCACAAGAAATGATAATCAATTCAACTAGTGATTTAATTTCTGCACAACAAAGGGACGACATGGAAGAAGAAGAAGAACCTCCAGCGATGGCGTGGCGATGATGAACACGAAGCTTCAGCGATGCTTCTCTCTTCTCTTCCGAAATGTAAATGGGTGAGAGCGTCTCGTCTCTCTCAGGCCTTCGATTTGTTGCCCTAGTATATAAATCCACTTTTTCCTTATCCTTACTAATTTCGTTCCACTATGGGCTTTAGACCCAATACGAATTGGGCCTGAGTCCATTACTTTGAAGATGTAACATTTTACAAGCTTGTGACTTATTCTTTTGTAACATCATGATGGCTCAGTCACAGACCAGCAGACTCTTCAAATTAAACACTACAAATAGCATTTTGATCACATTCAAGCATGATCTGATAATAAAATCCAACCTTAAACCCGATAGTAGTACAACAGAAAACCAGAAAATTTGCAAAAAGAGTGAATGTAGCTACTAAGCTAACATCGTCTTTCATAAGTGCAGTAAACAAAGAAACATTAATCAGTTGGTGAGCTCCATGATGGCAGAAACTATGTCCCCATCAGCAGCCTTGAGAGCCTTGACGGCCTTGGGCCTTGATACTCCTGCCTGTGTCATCACCAGCTCAATGTCCTTGGGCTCCACCCCTGTCTCATCTACATCTTCATCATCCTGGGCAACTCCTGATGTTTCGGGTTTGGAGATCACATGACTGAGATCGGGGGCCTTGAACTGCTCTGCAGCCTGGCTCTGCAGCTGTGAGCTCAGGTCCTCAATCTTTGCCTCGCCAAAGATGACATATGTGTCTGATGCTGGGCTCTTGAACACATCTGGCTTGGAGATGACAAAGAGGATCTATTTGCAAACGGGCGAGGTTTAGTAAAATGAGGATGTGATTAATTGGGTTGGAGAATAAAGAATAGCAAGACAAGGAAAAGAACCAACATTCTTGCTCTTCTTGACTGTAACCCGGCTAACACCTGGGATAGGCTTCATTCCGAGCTTCAACATTGCTTTGCGACTCTTTTTCTCGCTTCTACTTTGTTTTGACCTACCACTTCCATCTAGTTGTCCTGCAGGCACGAGAAAGAGAATGAAATGAGAACCCATAAATTAGCTGGTTAGGTAAGCACAATACAGATCAACTCAAGCTCATCATCTGAACACATAATGTACTTGAATAACAAAACTACTGTAGATGCATTCTATTTGGTTTAACAAAGAAGTTAATCAAAGTTTTGGTTACATTACTGTTAGAAATTGGGACAGGAGCGTATTTGGGTTGAACATTTCAAATCAAATCTACCAACACAATCATAATCCATGGCATGTTAAAATTTTATAAATCCAACAAACCTATACTACTCAAACAACATAGTTTTTCCTACAATGTAATGAGGTTTTATATTTACATGATTGGCAGGCGAATACATAAAAGAACCAGTTATAGGTTATAACTTAGCTCACCTTCATCATCATCCTTGTCATCTTCATCATCATCCTCATCATCATCATCCTCGTCGTCCTCAACAACTGGCTCATCAGGCTGAGAACAACAAGCAGGATGTTAAAAATGTGGTAAATAGTCTTACAACTTGTTGCCTCTAACAATGGTGTGAATATTTCAAATTCTGTACGGACTGGTTCAAGTAGAATACAATACTAGTTCATTCAAAAACAACAAACAAGACAAGTTTGAATCATCTCAATGATTGTCAATTGCCCAAATTGTTACAGCAACTTCGCATGTTCCACACATCCAATACAACACTTGGGCACAGAATGGTAAGAAAAAAACAAATAGAAAACAGCATTAAAATATGAAATTTTCCATGATTCCAATTGGCACAAACACGATACAACTAAATTAACTTGATAACTGATAATAGACCAATTTTAAGGCCAGAATAAACAGACATTGAGTATCCAGATATTCAATGAGCCCATCTATCACATGACCCACTAATGAAATTGCAACCTAACCAACATAAATATACTATAAGTTTTGATCAATTAAGATTTTAGAAAAAACAGAAAACACATCAAACTACAGTAAAGCTCCTCACCCAGCACTTTGAGAAACTTAGTATCTGGGTTCCAATATGCCTAAATCTACTACATACTCAAATTGGACAAAGGAAAAAAGTAAAGTGGAAGCACAAGTACATGCCAACCTAATATTTCAGGAACAGAAGAGATTCAGTGTATAACAACCAGAAAGCAGTGTCTGGAATTTCAAATGATATAACAAAGACTACAATATGATGAGTGAAGCAGTAAGTAGCAAAAAGTGAGGTCCAGATCCAGCATGCATATCAGAAAAAAGACAGAGATTTATGGTAAAAAGAGAAGAAAATTACATGAATCTTTTGCTCTTCAAGGTGAGCGGCGAGAAGCTCTTCCTGTGTCTGTGCCGTCATGATAGGGTTGGAGAAGAAGATATCGGAGTGTCTGCAAATGGAAAAACCCTACAACCAGAAAAATGGACTACAGCTGAGGTTGGTGAAGATGAGGCTTTTATATAGCGGTGCTGTTTCGGATCAGATCAATCGGGTAGGGCTGGACTGGACTGGAGTGAACTGGGCCGAAGCCCAACAGGTTCAGTAGCATGTATTATTCGGGGTCGGGGGAGCAAAATTGAATAGCCATAGTGAATTGTAATTTGCTTCATACAAAAACAAAAATTGAAATAATTTCATCTCTGTTAGAAACAGAAAATGCAGAAATGATGAAAGAAAAAACATAAATGAAGAAGCATATGGCATTAGCAGAAGGTAGAGTAAAAGTTAGTGTTTGCTGCATAGTGTACAAATTACAAAAGGAGAATTAGCCTATTCACTTCACTTGTAACTTGATTCCAAAAGACAAAGATTTGTAAAAGTAGATACATAAGACTGTAAAAGTAGCTTCCTTGATTGAACCATAAACATCATCATCATCCTTGGTCTTTGTATGCTTTACCAGCCTCCTCCTCCTCCACCAGACCATCCGCCAGTATTGTTTCCCCAACCACGACCTTCGCCCCCTCCTCCTCCTCTCCTTCCCCTCCCATTACCACCACCACTCCAACCTCCACCATCATTCCCTCCCCAACTTCCACCTCCTCCTCCTCCTCTCCTACCCCTCCCATTACCACCACGCCCATTGAAACGACCTCGATCACTGCGTCCTCCACGATTGTTGTATCCACCGTCAGCATCTCCATCATTACTCAAACGCCCTCTTCCCCTCCCTCTCCCTCTCCCTCTCCCTCTCCCTCCTCCACCGTTACTGAAACTACCACTTTCTCCATCACCACCACCGCTGCTCCACCTCCCTTCACCCCCAAATCTCCCTCTCCCGCGCCCACGACCCCTACTGTCATTACCTCCCCATCCACATGATGACTTCTTCACTGCATCGCCCGAGCTCCATTTTGGACCACCAGATTCTTCATACCCACTTCCACGTCCCCTCCCGCGCCCGCCTCCTCTATCATCTGTCAAACACAACAAATATATCATAAATGAAACCTCCATGTATAAACAATTACTCACCAACTATGTTCCTACCAGAGCCCCATCTCCCGCAGGATTCTTCATTCATGTCGTCGGATCCTTTGTTGTAGCCACGTCCGCGCCAGCGTCCACGTTTCTGCTCCCACCCACCGTCTCTACTATCATCTTTGCCTGCTAATCAAAATATATGTTATTAGAAGTTGTTCAACAAGTTGTTTTACCTTATAACCATATTACAAATATGAAATGAAACAGCTCTTGAGCTTGATTAACCATATTCACCTTCCCAGTTTCCACCACCGCCACCATTATCACCACTAGCCCAATTTCCACTACTCCATCCCGTGCCAGTTGAATTCTCATTACTACCACCAGAAACATTGCCCCAGCTACTACTACCTGTCCCTTTCTCGTTGCTCCATGTAGGAGCTCCCCCGAAACCAGATTCTTCATTTGTCCAGCTCTTGTCATCTGATTCATTCTGAAAACTGCTTCCATGCCCACGTCCCCGTCCAGGCACATCACCACGCCCTCGTCCTCTCCCACGACCATCTCTACCTATTGACAAAAACAGAGGGATTTTAAGAATTGCTTAATTACAAACAATATGTACATGAAGAATGAATTCACACACAAATATAACATTTTCCTATTCCTTATAATTTGATAATGGATAGATAAGGGTATTAACATATGATGAGAAAATCATGCCAGTCAACATGGAACTGTTTCCATCAAATTCCATCTGCATAGAAAAGCACCACAACTACTTATGAATTTCGATTTCAAAACACAATTTATTCAATCAACTTTGACCTCGAACTGCTATGAGATAATGTGCTATAGATGGATGGGAACATCAATACTTCCGTAAAACAACTACTTTTGAGTTATTTATTTTGTATCACCTCTGGACATTTCAAATCCAATACTATTTGTTCTTACTCCTTTTCCATATAGATCTAATCCAATTTTTACTCATTATATATCAACCTCTCCCATTATTTAAAAATCTAAATATCAAAATTTATCGCTAAAATTTATGCAATATGCTACACAATCATCTTATATTCCCGATATAATAAGCTACAAAATCATTTCACATAGATTACTTGGCCAAATATCTTAGCTAATTTACATTTTATTGTCCTCTTCCACCAACTGCAAATTAATTGTTGACTAAAGCTTCTCTAGTTGTCAAATTCAGTTAAATAATAGAGTTGAAGTTTTAAATGCATGCTTCTTATGAGTAAAAATAGAACGTCAAATGACCCACATGCCATTACAGATAAATAAAAACTCAAGTTATTAGTTAACCATCATGATATACCACATGCAAGTATTTCTGTCATCTGAATCTCCAAGTAAATGATCCCTGGTAAACTAGATCCATAACTAAGCCATCTAATAGCAGAAACAATTTCCATTACCTTTGATGTCTACATTAAGTGCCAATTTAAAGGAAAGTAAGGTGACAGTGTTTTACCTCTAGAACCATGAGCGAAAGACCTGCCTTCATCAGAGTTTGTGTGACCTTGCCAACAACCGTCATCGCTTCCGTGAGTGTTGACAGTGAATCCCCTTTCTGAAGGACTGGATGGAGGATTCTTCACTGGAGCTAACTCCTGCTGCAAATCATCTATGTGCTTCTGAAAATGTGCCACAAGATGCTCAATCTTTTCAAATGTATGTTTCCTAAACTTGAATCCTGTAGGGGTCAGCCCAATGTACTCATGGTGAAGATGTGTACTCCGTATATAAGACAAGATGAAAGTTCCAGGATTTTCATATGATGCACAAAAGCAATAGACTATTCTCAAAGGATATTGTGCTTTCTCTTCTCTCAAAAGTTCATCAATCTCTATCTTTGACCCCTTCTTGAACTTTCGGAAAGTAATCATAGCTTTCAGGTGCATAACTACTGGATCGAGATATCTATCAATAACCTGTTATAAAAGTACCCAAGAAAAGAAACTATCAAAAGTCATGCATTAGTTAGATGAAAAATATATTCTATTCTTGACTAATTCATTATCATATGCATATTAGTCGAATCATACACCAAAAGTGGTGTATAAATGAACAATGTATCAAAATTGTTGTAGATGCAATATATTATTGTACGGAAGGACAAGAATAATCATAACAAAAAGAAGCCAAAGCAGAAAATACCAACCTCATCTAAACTCTCAAAAATTTCATCCCCAATTTTTAATGTTCTTCCAATCTGAAGCAAGCTTGTGATATCCTTATGTTCCTTTCCGCCTTCAGTTATGTCCTTGTGAGCATATAGTTTGTCGCATACTTTTAAAGTCAATGTCAAATAATATGGACCTCTCGAACTTGGACGAAAAATACTTTCACCAGCCTCCTTTTCTGAAAGCAACTACTCAAATATTCCAAATTTACAAACCCCCGTTAGTACTTTGAAACATCATAAGGATAAAGATGCAAAGAACGGTGTAAACTGCAAATAAACACACACAGAGAAACCACACATAACATACCTCCATTGCCTGATCTGATGTCATATTATAGAAGCGAGGATGATTAATCAACCGCGTCATCTTAAAGTGTTTAGCTCCTACTTCTTCCTTCTTGGCTTTCTCCTGCTGGCTTATTGAATCACTCTGTTTCTTACAATAATAAGGGTCAAGCTCAAGATTGCTCTCATGGCTGCTATTCTTCATTTCACTTTCCTTACAAGTCAGCAGCACCTGGAATCCGCTCTTCTCAATTTGTTTAATTTTGCAAGTGAGGATGTCCCCTTCCCTTAGCTTCTCAGTTAAAGACAAATCATCCCTTTCGTCTGAAAAATCATCTTTGGAGACTATTCCAGTTAGGCCAGAATCAAGTGCACAGAAAACTCGTTGAGGTAGCACTCGGCGAACTATTGCACTAACGATTCTTCCTTCCACAAGTTCATGTGCATTTTTCCCAGATATCATGGAAAATTCTTCATCCTCAGTTGGTACTTCGTAAGGCCTGCGAGGGTCTAGAAATCCATGAATTAGTTCATTTTTTATATCGCGAAGAGTCGCCCTTCTGTTTTCTCCTTTCTCCTTTTCATAATCATCAGCAAAGGCATCAATATCAAAATCTTTTAGACGCTGAACATTTTCTTTGATATATTCTATGGTCTTTATAAGTGTAAAATCAATATCCACACCATCCTGATTACAACATGGATGTACAGCTTTACCCAATCTCTCTGCAAGATCATATGACTCCGGGTGAATTCTTGTGTCATCCAGGCCATTGCCGCAAATAGAGAGCAACTCACAGCAGTGAACACGCAAGAATCCAACGGCGTTGTACAAAACCTTCTTTGTCCTCAGTCCACAATCAATTAACTCCTTCCGATTACTAAGTCCTTGTGAATTACTCAAACCCCTCATCAAAGATGCAGCTTTTTTAGGCCCAAGCCCTGATACAAACTGCACAGTGGCTAAAAGCCAGCCATGGTTCACAACCTCATTTAAATCAACACCAACCTGATTTGTAACATCCACCATTATCCATTCAATCATCTCATACTTCTCATGCGCAGTAAGAAACTGATCAAAGGTGCTGAGCTCCCAAGTAACTATTTCTTTCAGGCCCCCACACAGCGTTGCAACCATAGCCAATGGATTTTGAAGGTAACGACCTAGAGCCACAGCTCGTTTAACAATACCTGTGAAATTTAACATAAACTGTAAGGAAAAAAAGTTACTGTGAAAGTTCAAAACAAATGCTATTGAGAGATGTAAATACCTGGTTGCCCAGGCAGCTGATCGGAGGAAATTTGTGAGCGTTCATAAAGATATGGTAAGGATTCATCCCCAAACACAACGCTAATCCCATCCACATGTTGGCCAACAGCTCTAGAATTTTCCACAATCTTCAAAACAGTTTAGGGAAAATAATATTAGAAATAGGCAGCATAGACTTTTCAAATTTATCTTCCAAATAATAGAGACGCTGAATTTTTTTGATAGAAGAGGCATCAAAGAAGAAGCACATCACAAATCAATGACCACCTGAGCTCTATATGGTATCAAGATCTAACATCTAAGATGCAGACAGACATCCTAAAGGCCCAAAGAGAAGAATGAAAAGGAGAGAAGGAAATAGAGAAATATAAAGGAGGTCACACCATAGTTTAAATGACAAGAATGGGAAGGTTTCTCAGTGGCCAAAGCATAATATTCCATGTAATGTCTATTACGAAATTTTTCATAGAATAAGAGGGAAAATATATATAAGAACTACAGCAACTCTCTATAGGTTGACTTATATAATGGTTAACTGAGTTTTTTCTGCACTATCTTGTAAAATAGTGCTGAGTGACAACAATGATTTTAGGAAGGTCTACATACCTCATTAATATCAACCTTCAACTTTACACAGGAAGTATTAGAAGCACCAATAACAATAATACACGGCTGATAGTCTGTAATAAACTTGAGAACATGTTGTTGGTCACATCTCCTGCGCTGCTGGTCAATGACATTCTGTGACCGTATACTAATGGATCCAGCTTGCAATACATTAAGTATTTCACCATAGGAGTCCAGCATGACAAATGTGGTAGCTGGCTTTCCAGGCCCCCAACAGCAAGCCATGACCCTTGGCTGACTCCCTTTTTCTTTAGCAGCAAGATTATCCCTGGGTTGATTGGGTGCAACAGATACTCTAATCCACCGCTGCTTTGCATACTCCATGCGGGTCCATACTTTTGCTTTGGCAGTTAAATATGTCCTTGCTTCCTTCTCCAATATAGGAAGAAGATGATTTGAAAATGCATCCTTTAGTAATAATTTGCGTTGTTCGTTCCACAGTTGAGCATATCTACCACCACCATCGACAAGATAAATATCATAAGAGTCTCTAGTAAGCTTATCTAGAACATGTTCTGGTAACTTTATGTCAACCTCAAGAAGCTTCTCTTCCTCGGCCTTTTGGATAAGAAGCCACTGAGCACCCTCAAATTTATTAAGTGGCTTTTCACAAAGGAACTTAACACCTGCAAACTTGTGGAAGGAATCTATTGCACCTTTTCCTTCCAGGGTAGGGTTTGTTGAGACTACAGCTTTCTCCATAAAAATGCATCGAATATGTTTCCTTAAACGTGGCTCAGAACTGATTTCCACAGCAATCTACAGAGAAGCCGGAGATTAGCAAACAATGGCCAGAGAGCCCCTTGAGACTATGGGAAAAAATGCAACATCAAAAGCCTACCATGTGTCGAGCACCATTAAGCACAGCCTCTGGAGTTTCAAATACTTCAGACATAAAATTGGAAGCTATTTCCTCAGGGGATTCTTCAGGATCCTCCCAAAATGTGATTCCCTACAGGTGAAGATGCAATAGTTAAAGTGGAACAAGCTCATGCAAATTATGGAATGATATAGAATGGAAAAATACTTACAGATTCCTCCAGAGTAATTTGCAAACCAAATTGCTCAGCATTATATCCTAACTTGTTTGCTAGCTCCCGCAGACCGGCCTTGAAACATATGTTATATTTGGATTTTGTTTTAGGCCTCCTAAATAGTCCATCCATACTATCTTCTGCCGGAGGAAAATGCAAGCTGAACTTCTTGTCTGCGTCATCTATGTCACTTTCAGATTCAGAATTCTTGAGGGTGTCAATGATTGATCCAAACGCTTGCTTCTTGAATGTGAGTATTGTCTCATTAGTAATATTGCGGCACACTTCATCATAATGCTTGTTGTAATACATGTGAAGAGAACTTTTTCGCTTCTGAAGAAGCAGCCACTTTCTGTCTAGCTCTTTGATGGCCCAAAGCACCTGCAGCAATGCATTTACTTAAGATCCAATCCAATGTAGCTAATGTACACATTAATCAATATTAGGCCGTGGATGAAGTGACAGAGGCCTCATGTAATAAGCATGAGTCGCTGGATGAAGTGACAGCAATGCGGTATTATTGTTTAATTTATTGTTGATAAAAAAAACCTACAATTGGCTAATCACTTCCAACTATATCCATGCAGAAGAATGGAGGAATGGAAGTTTTACAAGGGTACCTTGTGCCACTTAAGTTTAGGAGTTGCCTCCGCATCACCACTACTTGTTTTTTCTGCTTCATCTTGCGCTGTATCATCCAATAAACTTAGACATTGCTCCTTCCGATACATAGCTATAAATGGAACCTAAATATAAGATGTAAAAGTGTTATGCAAAATATATTTAATTCAGAATTTGAAATAAATTAACATTCCCAAGACAAGGTGTTTTTACATCATATTTTTCCACGTGATGCAAATTCAAGAACCTCACTATGTCTTCCCTTTTTACTTGTTTGAGACAATCATCTCCTTCGGTCTCATCCATGATGGTCTTCTTGGAAGTAACTGGATATATGTTTGTGGCAAGCTGACTAATTATCCAAGAAGCTTCCTCTTCTGTGTTCATTTCATCAACCGAATAAGGCCCAACAAGTTCCTCCATCATCTATAGAGGAGAAAGATTATGACACATTCAGTGTGGAATCATAAGATTCAAAAGACATTTTTTTGCAGATAGGAATAGCATGACCAAATAATAAATAAACCTGCATCCTCTCTGGGATGTCAATCTCCATTTTACTGACTTCTCCCTCCCAAGAATAATCTGATGTAACTACGGCTTTTTTATTATTTAGTAGCTGATCAGCACTGCCGGAAATGTGATCCAATGATTCTCTTGACACTCTCCTCGAACTCATTAGATTCACCTTCCTCTTCCTAAAAAGAGTTCCAAAAGAATACTAGAGCTGTAAGATGCACTGGTTGGCCATATATATATATATATATATATATATATATGGGTTAAAATTAAAAACAGAAGTGTATAAATACATATTGATGGAGAAATTATACCTGATAGGGGGTTCTTTCTCATTAAAATTCACTTCATGCACAATAAAATCGGCCATTTCATCCACTTCATAATCAGACGAGTATTTCTCCTCCACAGCAACATTAATGTCAAAGGTTGGTTCTGCAGAATATGTTTCCTGTCATTGATCCTCCAATAAACTACTGCCTACTAGTAGTTGAACTATTCAAGTAAGATCATAATTGTGTTTCTATTATCGTAGCATGATTTTTTACATAAATAAGCAATGAAGTATAAAAGTTGCTGCCGTAAACAAAGGACTATACAATTAGCAAATAACTGATAAGCAAAAACACCCGAAATTATTCCACCATGTTCTAGAATGATCTATTTTGAGCAAACTGTCTTCTAGACTACACCATTGCAAGAGTTGAGCTTTAGTTAAATGCAAACACATATAACACAATGGAGGCATTTCTAGATTTCATTCCTTAAAAAAACATGACTTAAGATATGCTCTGGTATCAATAGCCATTGTCATTAAAGCATAATTAAGCAAGTTCTAAAAAGTAAAAATAGATTTTGGTTTGTCAATTAGATATTTCACTTTCTAATTTGGGGATAAACATGTAGATTAAATTTGAAAGGCCCATTCCTGCTACTCATCTCTTGTGATCTTGTAAAATTCTTGTTATTTCACAATGAAACCATCATACTTTCTAGCAATAATTTTGTTGAGCCACATCATGCATATGTCATAGTTGAAAACAGTTTATCAACTCACTCAAGGTATATCTACGAGGTTTTACTGACGTTGTGTGCAGGCAACTTTAAAGCAAGATCATTATGACCCTACAGATAAATAGCTAAGAACTAGAAGAGATATATATTGCAAAAAAAATATGACAGCACTTCTAAGTTCTGATGCATGTTGAGCATAAAATTGAAGTAGTTTATAAGATAAAATACCATCATCCTCGGAAAAGCCAGAAGGCTCCATCCCCTCAGCATTATTCCCAGACTTCTTGAGCCGTTTCAGCGTGCTGCTTCCCTGAGGAGATTCAAATTTCTCACAATTAGTCTGAGAAATAATAAAATAGACATTGAGATCAAATGAATTGGGATGCGACATCTTACTATCTGTGGTTGAGGGATAATAACTAAGCTTCTGTTTTCCTTAATCAGCTCAAGATCTTCGTCATCCAGAATAAAAGACTTCAAAGATTTTCTAAATAATTTCATAAGAAAACATGATATTTTGTCAATATTACTCAGAAAACAAGCCTCAAAACAGCCACATACAGGGTCAGGGTATAGATATACCTTTTTCTCATTTTCTTCTTATCAGGGCTCTCCTTTACCTCTTCTTCCTCTTCATCAAGATAATCCACTATAAACCCATCTGTCTCAAACTCATCCAGATTTTCTTCTACTCATTTCAATAAATTATCAACAACAAAAAATTAAAATGTATTCATCACTGACAAAATTTAGAAATAATGAGTCTTAATTAAAAGTTCTAAAAATATACCAATTCAAAGCAATAAAAACTAAGATCCTCTGACAATGGTAACACTAACACAACTTGCACATCAAAATTGATAAAGAATTTAGTGTTATCAATATAATTAGAAGGCAGATTGTCCGATTCTTTTTTAATAAACTTGCATTTAATTGCTCCTAGAGAGATCTCGGCCGTTCACCTTAATTTCTCGACCTAGCCAGATTGTACGGACAAAAACTTTTCCCCAAAACATGATTAAAAAATGCCATCAAATCACTGGTGAATCGCAAAAGCTGAAGCATTGAATACAGCAATGACGGTGAAAGACGAGAAAAGGCTCCTAGAGAGACGAGAAAAACAGAGAAACCATACACCAAAATGGCCAAAAACGCAAACCCCATTCAAAAACCAAGTCAAGACCATCCAGAAAAAGCCCTGAGCTTGCATTGTGAGAACTGAGAAGAGAAAGCACTGCACATGGCGCATAAACACAACGAATCGAGCACAAGCTTTAAAAAATGCGAATAATTAAGCCCTAAACAAAACAAAAGGCATTACCGTCTTCATCGTCGTAGTCGTATTGGTCATGGACTTTCAGAGCTTTACCCTTATCTCCCCTCATCTCCACCTTTTCTTGAACACGAGTATAATATTAATCACAACTTACGATCCGTAAAGTGAAACGATCGATCGGAGAGCTGGAAAATGACAGTACCTGTTCCTAGTTCACCGGAAATGTGCTGCTGCGAAACCCTAGCTCCGGCTAGTATATGTGAAGGGTCTCAATGGAGAGAAGAGACGAGAGAGAGAGATGTAGCAGAAAAATTGCAGTACTGGGCGAGGTACTTTTGGAGTGGGAATTAGGGAACTGTGACTGGTACGAAAATGGAACACACGCTTTTTTTTGGTTGATGGATTGATTTACCATTATGCCCCTGTCTCTCTGCTGCCAGAGGTTGGCTATTTATGGTAACTTTGAAAAGAGATTAGCAATAATATTTCTGGTTGGACCATTATGCCCTCTGAAAGAGGTGGTTTCCTTGTCTGGCACGATACATAGAGAAGAGAATAATGTGTATAAATGGAAGCTGGCAAAACACAGTATTAAGCATCATTGATTACTATTTGTTGCATCTTACAGATATATAGGATAGTAGAAGGCAGTTTCTTAGTGATAATTTTGTCCGTTGTGTAATACAAAAACTTGGTCTCCATACCTGGATTTTGCTATGATAATTGGGCTGATTTTTAGATGTGAGGGGATATTGCTGCAAATTCATAAATTAGAACGGTTGAATTTGAATTTAAAGTTTGGGCTCGAAATTTAAGAGCATATAATTATTGAGAGCATGAAGTTTGGCCTCCATTCAGCCGGTCCCAACCGGTTTGGGCCGGTTTCCCGGTTCAATCCGGTTTGGATCCTCTCTCCCGATCTGGTTTCTCTGCGGTTGGTCGGCTTTTCGTTGTGTTATTTTGTGGCGAGATGGGCAGATCGACCCTTGATCTCTTTTAGTTTTTTCCATCTCAGCAGCCTCATTACCTTCGACGTGGGTATTCATTCTCCACACATGACCTCACCAACTCGACGTGGTCTCGGCCTTAACTCTCTCCTTGCATTGATTGTGTTTCACTTTCTCCTCTCTCGACGTCTGAAAACCCTAGTAGAACAGCTCTCCTCTCGTCCTTGTCGTCTCATCTCCAACTTCATTCATAGTCCCAAGTACAACGGATCGATTATGTTGAATAACCATTGTAAATCGAGTCATTGGAGGAGGCTATCTCCACCACCACTATAAATCAAACGATGGTGGAGAGAAGACTCTCCAATGGCTCGATTCTCCAATGGAGATTTAAGCAAGCTTCATGCACAACGGTCGGAAGAGGTGAACACCGACAACATGTCTTCAACTCCGCAAGTGTGATTTTATATTTTAGGGTTTCTCATTCTCCCCTTTCTTTTGATTTGGGTTGGTATTTCAGTTTTGAGTTAGGACTCTGTTTGAAATTCGATTTTCAATTTATGTTTTGATCTGGATATGGGTGTTTGAATTTTATAGAGTACAAATTGGGGATTTCAATAATTTTGGGGTTAGAGTCCGTGGTTCAATTTGGAGTTAGAGTTTTAATTTGATTTGAGTTTTGAATTTGGAGGTTCTGAATTTTACTTTTAATTTAGGCGTTTAGGGTTCATAATTTAGTTTTCAATAAATGGATTAGGTTTCAAATTAGGGTTTGAATTTAAGTTTCAATTTGGGGATTAGGGTTACTAATTAGAATTTAAGGTTATGTTTTCAGTTTCAATTTAGGGATTATGGTTTCTAATTAGGATATAGGATTATGTTTTCAGTTTTAATTTGGGATTAGGGTTCTGAATTGGGATTTAAGGTGATGTTTAAGGGTCAATTGAGCTTCGAATTTTAAATTGGAATTGGCCTAGGGCTGTCCATCGAGTCGGGTTGGGTAGACTCGGCTCGGGTCGTACCCGACTCGGTTGGAATTGGGTACCAAAACCCAGACCCAATACTCAACTCGGTTGAGGAGTCGGGTAGTCGGGTTCGGGTAGACTCGGGTGTCGGGTGAGTCGGGTATACCCAAGACACCCGATTCGAAATTGAAAACCCTAACCCCAAATTTTAATCTCAAATTGAAATCGGAAACCTCCAAATTGAAATTGAAATTCGAAACCCCCAATTCGAAATTAAAAACCCTAACCCCAATTTTAATCCAAAATTGAAATCAGAAACCCTCAAATTGAAATTGAAATCAGAAACCCCCAATTCGAAATATAAAACCCTAACCCCAATTTTAATCCAAAATTGAAATTGAAATCAGAAACCCCCAATTCGAAATATAAAACCCTAACCCCAGTTTTAATCCAAAATTGAAATCAGAAACTCCCAAATTGAAATTGAAATTAGAAACCCCTATTTCGAAACTGAAAACCCTAACCCCAATTTTAATCCCAAATTGAAATCAGAAACCCCCAAATTGAAATTGAAATCAAAAACCCCCAATTCGAAATTGAAAACCCTAACCCCAAATTTTAATCCCAAATTAAAATTCAATAATAACAACAAACTGAATTTGTACTGACCTGATTTGCAAACATGTGGTCGGCGTTGTGTGCATGAAGCTTCAATCTACAGCTCCACTGGAGAATCGAGCAGTTGATGAGTCTCCTCTCCACCATTGCTTGAGTGGAGATGAGGCTCACCAACGGTCGATTCACAGTGGTTCATGCTTGACGCCGGCCTGTGACGACGAGAAAGGAGATGAGAGGACGAGACAGGACTGTTAGGGCTTTAGAGAGAGGAGAGGCAGAGGGGAGGGTCGGATCAAAGGACGTGACGGCAAGGAGATGAGAGGAAGGCGAGGACGAGTCGAGAGGGACGACGGAGAGAAGGCGAGAGGTAAGAGGCGAGGCTCTGAAACGGACGAAGAGTGGTTCTCAATTGAGGGAGAGAGAAGGAGAGATAATAATAAACGGTGAGAGTCTGAGAGATGTGGGTGGAAGACAGAGTGCGTGCCACGTCGCGCATTAAGAGTTTATAACTCACACATCCCACATCGGAAAGGGATGAGAAAAATGAAGTCTTTATAAGCTTCAAATTGAAGTTTATAAATCAAAATTGAGAGTGGGCCTATGGATGGGCTGAGCTCTGAAATGTGAACTGGGCTGGGTGGGTTTTGGGGGTGTGAAATCAGTATATTTTTATATATACTGTCGGGTATCCGGCGGGTGATACAATTGAACCCAATACTCGACTCGGTTGGCTTATCGGGTGGTCGGGTATTGGGTCAGTCGGGTATCGGGTCAGTCGAGTATCGGGTTAGTCGGGTCGGGTGTCGGGTGAGTCAAGTCAGGTATCGGGTTACCGGGTAAAATGGACAACCCTAAATTGGCCCCATCGAGTGTGTTGGGTTGTACCGACTCACCCGAGACACGACTAGGCCCGAACTTGAGGCCTGACAACTTAAGTCGAGTCGAGAACAGAGTCTGGTTTCATGGACTCAACCGAAGCTGAGTCGGGTCCAATCCGTATCGGGTCTACCCAACCGCCAACCCAACCCGATGAAGAACCCGAACATTTGAGCCGTCCCTCAATATACACATACGAGTTATCTAATCTTACATTCTTCATTACTCACGTGAGCTGGTTGCAGAAACTAGACAATAATAATTAATGTATTCATCATATGATCTTAACTAGGATTTTCAGTATGAAATGTTTGGTTCTATATATATACCCTTCTTCTGAATGATGCCACGCGTTAATTTCTTATTTTATTAATTTGTCAATTGACTAAATTCTAACTTAAACTAATAAAAACAAAATTCATATCCAGTGATTAATTATTAATTACACCATTTCCAGAAACTTTGATTATTATTTGAATCATATATCCTATTATTATTTCACGCATGATTTTATACATGTATAAGAAGAAATCTATATAATAGAAAAAAGGTTGACTATTGGTTGTAATAATAAGAACAATATAATATTGTAGCCAGAGAGACCAAGACCTATATTTATACATGCGCTTTCTCGGAAAATGTTGAGGAGTTAGTAAGTTGATTGTGACCAAGTCAATTGTCTACATAAATTAAACACCGACTTTATAACCTTACATTTAATAAGTTACCGTCATTAGCAACGACTTTATATAAACATGTCAGGACCACTACACCTCTTATATATATATATATATATATATATATATATATATATATATATATATATATATGTTCTCCATCTTATTCCTATATACTCGGCGCACTTTCTTCATTTTTCCTAACACTAATGAGCAAGGTGAGCAAGCTATATATATACATGTATTGTTAATAATGAAACAATATTAATCTATATATCTGCTTCTAATTGGTTTTATATAAATTGTGCAGCAAAAGATAGTGTTGAAGGTCCAAATGAACTGCGACAAATGCAGAAGCAAGGCGTTGCAGACTGCTGCTGTTACCGACGGTATGTAACAAATAATATATGTTAGTCTCATGTCTGTAAAATGTATATTCGTTCATCAACTTATATAATAATCTGAGTCTCCACCTATCAGTTTGACCTTTTAGATAGGTTGAGTTTCTGACATGATATCGTAACTTGATTCGTGTAATGCGACTTCTATGTGCCATCTGTTTCGGGCTTTAGCACATGGATCGGAGGGAGTCTATTTTACACCTGCACCCGCTCGTCTGTTTCCACGTGTTTCGTATCTGTTCACCAGTTTATATAACAGTCTAATTAACTCAATCCCCAATCCATATTTATTAGAGATATGTATTACACGTGTAGGTGTGATCTCGGTGGGGTTCGGTGGCGGCGATAAGAATGATGAGGTGGTGGTTACGGGCGTCGGGATTGATTCCGTGAGCCTGACGTCATTGTTGAGGAAGAAGGTTGGGCATGCCACCATAGTAAGCATAGAGCAAGTTAAAGAAGAGAACAAAGACAAGGAGAAAGAGAAGAAGATAGATCAAAACAAGCATTGGGGGTATAATGGTCATTGCAGCCAGTTTCCAACAACGTATCATTATGAAGCCGTGGTTTACGATTCAGACCCACCTGGTTGCTCCATTATGTAGTGATCAACATGTTAATTGAGTTTTGAATTATTTTTTTTGTCATTTTTCTCGGCAGCACAAGGATATACGTATAACATATTTATATATGTGTGTGTGGGTGATAAGATAAGCAAATAATATAATTGATTTCATATTTAAAGTATATAAGTTTGTTTGCGTCGTCAATGGAGCGCGTCTGCGTTTTTTAACCGTTCGTGCCACATAATAGATATTTATTTAAAGGGGTACCCTAAACACGTCGGACAAACCAACAACTACTAAACAATCTAAACACGAAACACACAAACAACTTATAACAACAAACAAAAGCAATAAAAAAAACTAAACCGACCACTGTATCACCATCCTCGGGAGGACATCCTCTCACCTGAGTCCACGCACCTCAGCGAGTGCTGCTCCTCAAGCACCTCCTACGGGGGTATTCGATTATCACCCATTTCTGGGCTTCTCAGCGTGTCCCAATTCACCGTTTATCTAAGGGAAAGTTCAAATGAGCCCGGCAAAAACGGAAGCAAAACCACTCAACTGGGCAGCTCCGAAGACGCGACAAATCAGGAGAGGGAAACAGATATGGGGTCGAAACCACCAGATCAAAAACCTTTCTGATCTACCGATCAAGCCACAAAATCGAAGGACCAAACAGTGAAGACCGGAAAAGGTCGAAATGGAGTGGACCGGCCAGACCGCCGGAAAAAAAACCGGCCGACGAAAGCCCACCAAGAAGACCAGCAGCTACAGGAGAAAAGGCCATATGCATGGCTGCCTCCAGCCACGAACGTTGTTCGCCGGCGACGACCCCGACGAGCGAAAAGAAACCATACCACATGCCCAACACGACCACCGTAGCCGCCGCAAACCACCGTAGTCCTTCGACCCACACCAGATCAGGCCCGTCTCCAAGACCGAGCTACACCACCTCCCATGAGGGTCACGCTTCACCGCTGCACGACACCTGCCATGTAATAAAGAAGGCCGCCGGCGCACCGAGACTGAAGCCCGGCGGCGCCGGCGACGGCCTTAGGTGAAAGAGAAAGGAGGTGAAGGGTTTCTGCGAAAAAGAAGAGGGAGCGTCACTTTATGTATAGTTAAGAGCACAAAATTGTCATTTTCCCTAAAATGATTTAGTCAGAAAAACACTTTAATTTTTTCCAAAATAAATTTAATAATGACATATGGTAAAAATCCTCTCACCTTGACGGGTTATTAGGGATGTCTATGTGGATCTTAGTTGTGCGATTGTGGGTGGGTACAAACTACAAAGAGTTATAACTTCACCTAAATATATTATAGTATGTTTAAGGGAAAATTACAATCCAATGTCGTGTATTCAAATATATTTTCATTCACTTCTTCTTAATCCATCATACTTTGGTAAGCCTTTACCTAATAAATGGAAGTTGATTTGAATGCAAGATCTTAGCTATGATCCGTAACGGGTAATTATTTTTTTATCTATAATTCACTTAGAATATTGAATTTGATTTTTTAAATCATGGATCAATTAGAGCACTTATGTGTTCAATGAAACGAGGATTTTGAGCTTAGTTCAAAACTTGAAAGTAGATAGGATTTTATTGTTTGTATTTTGGAAGTGGGTGTTTGTTACATATTTATGAAGTTATTTAGATTTTGATTTGGGAGCTCCATGACCCATAATTGAAAATAGTATAAACAGAGAGACTTGGGATAGGTTAGAGAAAGCAAAGGTAAGAAAAAGATCACAATGACAGGAATTTGAAATTTCGAAATCAATTAGGAGTATTTTAATAATTTCATACTAAATACTAACTAGGGTTAATTACAGTTTGCCCATACTTTATTGGCGTGTTTTACAGTTTGCCCCGGCTATAATAAAAAGTTCAAATTAGGATACGCTAGAATTATTTTTTTTACAAAATTAACGATTCCGTCCAAATTTGGACGGAAAACCTGATTCTTTTTAAAAAAAGACAAAAATACCCCTAATTAGTTTTTGAAATTAAAAATATATAATTAGTTCTTGCAAAAAGACATAATTACCCTTAATTGTTTATTGAATTTTCAAGATTATGCCATTATCATTATTTTTTATTTATTTTTTTATTCATTCTTTCCTCCGTCACAGCCAAGGCAGACGCCGGTGAGCACCCGTCGCCGGCGAGCACTTGTCGCCGGAGAAGGCTCTGCGAGCATCCATTCCCTACGTGGAGCTACAACATCTCGCCAGCCGATTCTGAAAAAATTTCGAGTTTCGAGGGAGCATCGACCATGGTCGTCGAGTACTCCGCCAGATCTGTCATCGCCGTCTAACCCGTCGGTGGAGGAGAAAAAAGAGGCGTCGAGCTCGTCGGTGGAAGAGAAAACACTCGTTTTTGTGCTATTTTTATTAGTTTGAAATTGTGCTATAATTTTGGTACGAATGCGTAGGTAATTAAATTTACAGAATTTTGGAATTTAAATCACTGAATTTGGAGTTCTCTTGACAAAGATATGGCCAAAAAACCAGTTCAGATTTGAAAATCAATTTCAGATGGCTGGAGGTTGAAGACGACTAAAGCGACGTCGTTTTAATGAATTTCCGGACTAAATCTTTTATATTAAAGAGCTGTGTACAAGATGGATAAAAAAGTGGTTGGTACAAGTGGTTGGGTGTTTATCTTACCTCTGGAAGGGCTGGGTTTCGAGTCTTAGTGTGAGCTAGGACTGTTCACGGTTCGGTAACTGAACCGAACCGCTCATAACCGAACCAAACCGACCAGTTAGGTTATGACCGATTGATAGCCGATAACCGAACCGAAAGGTTATCGGTTCGGTTCGGTTATGACCGAATAACCGACCGGTTATGACTGGTTCGATTTTCAGTTAACCGATTCATTTTGGGCCTTCTCAGGCCCAATCCAATACATGTACCAATTTTTTTTTGGGCAATTTCAGGCCAAATCCTAATCCAAATTTCACAATACAGTACAAAATACACATATAGTTTGTGTACATTACACTATTACAGTCCAAAGTTCAAAAAAATCAATACAAAGTTCAACAAGACAGTCCAAAATACAGTACGTTTGCTGACCAATACAAAGTTCAATGTTCAACATTTCAAAAACCAATACGAAGTTCAACGTTCCAATTTTCAAGTCCCGACCCAACATTACGTTTCCTGAAATGCAAAGATATATAAGTTCAACGTTCCAAGTTATAAGTTAGAAAAATGATGTATAATCACAAAGTCCTTGATATATATTATCCCGTTACATTAATATAATACTTATAATACTACTCCATACTTACTAGAAAAAAGAAATATAATCTACGTCTAAGTGTATGCTCAAATTGAGAACTCCAAGTTTGTTGAACATTTAATGATTCAACAAACGTAATACATCATTTTTCAGGTTTGTCTAAGTAATTTATGACCACATGACTTTTGACAAACACAACATTGTCTAAGAACCCAACTTAATGATGGTTAAGAAAATCCACTTCACTAAATGATTCAAATACAAATAATTAAATACCATGCATATCCAATGCTCTTAAACTTGAAGAGGTGACTCACATTCATAAATAAAGTGCGAGCCATTTGACTCTACGTGTTGTTGGTATTGTGTTGCCCACCAAAAATTAAAATTGGCTCGTAGAGAAACAAAACAAAGACAACTAAGTTGCAAAAAATGGTGCAAAACATCTCTAAAATATGTTGATCTTACCAACATACGAGAAAGAGGAGTTTTACCACTGTTTTGACATTTTCAAATGGGAAAACAACCACTGTTTTGCCATTTGAAAATGTCAAAACAGTGGCAAAAATTGGCAAAACATAAATTACCAAAACAGTGGCAAAACACTAAATTCAGATTGTATACCTCCCAAAAATCAATGCTTGGAACACCTTCTGTTGATGCACTTATTGCAAGCTCTATAATAAAAAGGTAAACAAAATCTCAATAAGTTAATAAAAACTTGAAAACCATATACTCGAAATTGAAATTCAATTAAAAAAATAATAACTATTAACCTTCTTGGACTATTTGGTCTTCAAGCAACTCTTCCTCTAATAAGATTTTCGTGGGGGTTGTTTTCAACCAATCTTGAGTGCAAACTAGAGCTTGTATCATGTCAGTACTTAAAGAGCTCCTGAAATCTGTTACAACTCTACCACCCGTACTAAATGCTGATTCGGAGGAAACTGTGGAGATCGGGATGGCCAAAATGTCTTTAGCCATGTTGGCTATAACCGGATAGCGATGGCAATTCAGTTTCCACCAACCCAAAACATCAAAGATTTGACCCTCAGGCACATCCGGTTCTAGCCGTTCTTCCAAATACCTTTCTAACTCAGATTTCACATTTTCCGGTTGACTACATTCCTCTTGGTTGAATAAAGCTTTACTCATCCCAATCATAGGATCTGTCAATGATGCACGAGGAGAAGGATTAGCTGCTTCATTTCTGGTCGGGGCAGCAGTGGCGCCTAACTTCTCTGTATACACCTTGTTGTACTCGTTGAACATGTGAAATAGACATGATTGTACGTAATCATGTAGTTTTCGATAATCCTCGGGAGAGTATATCTTCTCCATCGACCATCTAACAAACTTCAGCTTATGACGGGCATCAAAGATAGGGGCTAAGAAGATGTATATGTTAACCGTTTCCACGTTACCAAAGTACTTATCGTACTTAGCCTTCATCTTTCTAGCCATGTTAACCATATCTGGTGATTCACTTGCCAAGCCCGTCGTAATGAAATGAAACATGTCAGTTACATCCTCCATTATCACATTAGAGGTTATGTACTTAGACCCAGAAACCTTCACTGTCAACTTATAAAACAAGGCAAGAAACGACATGAAGTTTGACAACTCCAACCAATCAGACTCCGTCAACCATCCAAGAAACCATGGCTCACTACCAGGTTTCCTTTTACTCACCTCCATCTCTCTCTTCAATGCTGGTTCTTTCCTACCAAAGGATTTGATTGCCTCACGTAACTCACATGCAGCCTTCAACATCAGATATGTTGAGTTCCACCTTGTCCGGACATCTAGGCACAACAATCTCTTGCTCACAATTCCCACCCTTGTCACACATTCTTTGAACTTTGTCATTCTCGCTGGAGAGTTTCTTATGTACCTCACAGCATATCTGACTCTCTCAATGGACAGCCCTAGCATGGCAATTCCATCGCTCACAATAAGGTTGATGATATGAGTAATACACCTCATATGCATAAACCGACCTCCTAGCACATTTGTGGACTGCACATTCATTTTTCGAGACAAGTAAGCAACAGCAACGTCATTGGGGCTGGCATTATCTACGGTCACTGCCATCAACTTGGTTATTCCCCAAGAGTGTAGACAAGCCTCTACACATCTTCCTAAATCCTCCCCCTTATGACTGACAGTGGGACAAAAGTTGATAATCTTCTTGTGCAAGACCCAATCCTCACTAATGAAGTGGGCAGTCAAGGCCATATAGTTTTCTTGTTGTACGGAAGTCCAAGTGTCTGTTGTAAGGGACACCCTAGGGGCTGCCTTTGATAAATAAGAATGCAACATCTTCTTTTGGAGTTCGTACAACTCGAACACATCTCGAGTAACAGTAGTTCTTGAGGGTACTCTAAAACTTGGGCATAAAAGTTTCACAAAAGCTAAGAACCCTTCACCCTCTACAAATGAAAAGGGCAATTCATCGATCACCAACATTCTATCTAAAGCAGCTCTACATGCTTATTGGTCGAACTGCCAAGTGACTATTCCTTTAGGGTCAAAGTGGATTTGGGGCTGCCTAGGTAAGTTTTTTTTTTTCGGGATTGGCCTTACAAGACTTCATATGGGAGTTAAGGTTTGATGTCCCATTATCCTTAGAATTAGCCTTAAGTGTATTTCCACACCATGTACACATAGCTCTAATAAGTACCCCATCATCATCAAATATTTTCTCAAAAACACTCCAATATTTTGCTAGTACCCTAGAGTTTGTGGTAGTGCTAGAACTAGAAGGCTTACTTTTGGTTTGAGATGTACCAAGAGCAGCTGAAGAAGTGGGAAGTTCTTCTACAAGGGCAGAAGCATCACTTGCATCGCTTGGCAATTCCACACGCTTCCTCTACAAACATATTCAATCATTAGCCTAAAACCATATTTATTTGTACACATAAATATTAAAACTTAAAAGTAAAATTTCATACCTTGTTCTTGTTGGTTGGAGAATGCCCTGTACTCGTTTCAGTCGTTGGTTGAATCGACAAAGAATTGGAGAACTGATCTGACATTGGCAGTGGAGGGCTCATGGGCAGTAGTGGAGGGCTCATCGATCGTGAATTCATTGAATTATCTTCCATGACCTTCAACATTTATATTTCAAAAACATATTAATACTAATACATAACAATTAGTATATACTGACCCAATTAATTTCACATACAGTAGAAATTGGTGGGAAGGATTATAGAAATTGTTTTGCCATTTGAAAATGGCAAAACAGTGGTTGTTTTGCCATTTTCAAATGGCAAATCAGTGGCTGTTTTGACTCTAGCCTATAAAAAAATAAGCAAATGCAGACATTTTATGAATATATTAAAATAAGCAAATCCAGTAGTTTTCTGGATTGTAGTTGTGTCTGTATAACAGAAGCAACTTAAATTTGCTAATTCAATTTCATTTTTGTTTATAACAAAAACCAAATTAAACTAAATTTGATTTTTTCTCAATCTTGTTCGAATTAATTTGGTCACTTACAAAAGAATCTTTTACGAGCAAGAATTTGGGACTTTCCGACTCTAAATGTACGTACCAATGATTCGTTCGAACTTAGAGTTTCCCGACTCTAAATGTAGGTACTAATGATTCGTTCGAACTTAGAATGTCACGGATATAAATATGAGCAACTTGTTAAGCAAGTTAATAGAACGAGTATCACGTGTATTGTTACTTGAGGTAATGGACTAAGTTAATGTATACATTATTAATAAAGAAAACATATGAGTTTTTGTTTGTTTGACAAATCTGCTAATGCTAAGCCAACAGAACATTATTTACATTGAGAAAATCCAAAACATTATTATCTTACTACAATTATTGGGGAAATGATAGCATCAAACAGCCAGAACATTATTATTTTACTACAATTATTGGGGAAAGTATAGCATCAAACAGTCAAACAATTGTTTTCTAACTCACATGCTGTCCACAAATGATAAAATAACATAGCATTCAGTTTCTCTATACAAAAACACAGATGACATGAAACACAAACACAAACTCAAATGATGGAGATTTTGTTGACTCTGTTGTTGGTCCTCATCCCCATCTTGGGGAATAACCATGGCATGAAACACTGAAATGACTCATGGCATAAGCAATTAAGCATTGTTTTCGAAACCCTAACTGTAAGTACTGAATTGGAACCCTAATTTGAAGAAATCAAATCAACATAGAAGGTCAAAATCGAGAAATCAGTCGCTCAGACTGCTCAGTCGGTCAGGAGAAATCGAGAACGAAAGGTAAAAAAGGCTTACCGAGATCGAGATCGAAGGTCAAAATCGAGTCGACTTGTCGCGCTCGGTCGAAGGCCTCTCGGCCGTTGTCGATCGCCTCTCGCCTCCTCTCCGTCTGAATTCGATGTCGTCGCCTCTCGCCTCCGTCGCCTCTCGCCTCTCCGCCTCTCGCCCTCTCTCTCGGTTTGTCGAAACCCTACTGAGGACACAAACAGACAGAGACAGAGAGACTTGAGCTGAATCAGCTCAGCTGAGGACACAACGACGTCGTATGTGAGTGTGAGAGGAGAGGACACGAACGACGTCGTTTTGGGGAAGAGCTCAACCCTAAAACGACGTCGTTTTGGGGTATGTATGCGGTTCTCGGTTCGGTTCGGTTACGGGCGGTTTTCCGAATCCCGTAACCAATAACCGAACCGCCTTTCTCTCGGTTATTCATTCAATAACCGAACCGATCGAACCGAACCGATCGGTTCGGTTACCGATTCTCTCGGTTTCGGTTCGGTTCCCTCGGTTACCGGTTTTCTGCACAACCCTAGTGTGAGCTACTCATTTTTTGTGATTTTACAACTCCTTTCAATTACTAAAAATAAAATAAAAAAAATTCAAACCACACACGGTGATTCGAACTCACATACACATGCCTGAGTTGCGTCAACTCAACCACTGGGCTACACGCTGATAACGTCTTATCTTCTCTTGAATTCTATATATAATAAGAAAACTGATAAATTCCTTGAAACGACGCCGTCCGAATCGTCTTCAACCTCCAGCCATCTGAACTTGATTTTCAAATATAAACTGGTTTTCTGGCCATATCTTTGCCTACAAAACTCTAAATTCAGTAATTTAAACTCCAAAATTCTCTAAATTTAATTACCTACACATTCATACAAAAGTTATAACACAATTTGAAACTAATAAAAATAGCACAAAAACGAGCGTCTTCTCTTCCACCGACGAGCTCGATGCCTCTGCTTTTATCCTCCATCGACGAGCTCGACCCCTCTTTTTTCTCCTCTACCGACGAACTAGACACCGATGACAGAGCGGAGTCTTCGACGGCCATGGTCGACGCTCCCACGAGCTCGAATATTTTTCAGAATCGTCTGGCGAGATGTCAGCTCCACGCTGGGGATGGATGCTCGCAGAGCCTTCTTCGGCGACGAGTGCTCGCCGGCGATGGGTGCTCACCGGCGTCGTCAGCATCTAGCTTGGCTTTGACGGAGGAAAGAAGGAATAAAAAAAATTAATGATAATGGCATCATCTTGAAAATTAGATGAACAATTAAGGGTAGTTATGTATTTTTTCAATAACTAATTATATTTTTAATTTCACAAATTAGTTAGGGGTATTTTTGTCTTTTTCTTAAAAGAATCAGGTTTTCCGTCTAAATTTGGACAGAATCGTTAATTTTGTAAAAAAAATAATTCTAACGTATTTTAATTTGAATTTTTTATTATAACCGGGCAAATTGTAAAACACGCCAATAAAGCATGGGCAAACTGTAATTAACCCTACTAACTATGCTTACTTGAAATAAAATAAAAATAAATGAAGTGAGTTTAAAATAAAGTCAGCCGACCTCTAAAAAAAATTCAAAATATATGTAGTTACGTGAAAAGTCGGATAATTAATGTAGTTTTATGAGTTCATCCTTATTCTTTTGAAAATTTAAAAGAAAAATGAGAACATTTTATTATTTTACAGAGAAATTAATTATGTTAATCGAACGAAATGAAAAATGTAAATTGTTGATAAGATTAATTAGTCATTCTTAATTTCCTTACTCGTATTTAGTTGGAGAGTTTAGAGTAATGGTAAAGGACTAGTGAGTGACACTCAACGTATCCCAAAAGACAGATAGCCACTTCATCTTTCAAAATAGACAATGAGGTACACCCAGAGGTCATAAATTGACATATAACACTTATCGTTCGAATTTTGGATGCAATATGTTAAAATTTTAAATAGAAATACAAAAGTGCCTTTGATCATACTTCAAATTTTCAAAATCATGCAATTATGAGGATTTTGATAATTTCTTACCTCAACCTTCACCGACCTCCGAACAACTTCGTCGTTCGTCCTCGTGTCCTCGCCATTGACCGGAGATACTCATCGTGGTCGTCGCAGGAAATACTCGCCGGAGAAATTGGAATTTGTGACCTTCGGAACCTGCTAAAACCTATGCCCTGATGATCATACCACTAAAAACCTTCCCCTTAAAATGTCTGATTCCTTTCATAAAGGTGTACTCAGTACTGGGGTTGGATAATATTACCATAATGAAATAAAAGGATGGTGCTATACTTTGTGATGCTTAATAGAAAGGTTTGTTCTACGTAAAACCTCATAATCAATGCTTTAAAAATATTTTACACACCTCAACAATTTTACATTACTAAACCCTAAAATTAGAGTGAACATCTACAGAATTGAAGTCTATTTAAATGATTAAAAGGAAAATTATAAGATCATTGTATCATCTTGGATGATTATGCATAAATGAGGAACCATATATATGGGTAACCATCTAATCAAATAGTGATAAAATGACGAGTATACTTCAAAACTACAAAACCTTTTGCAATTGTCCCTTTCACATATCACAAAATTCACCCATACAAAATACTTAACATGGAAGCTTCAAATCAAGACTCGTTCACAGTTGTTGATTTATTCAAACTTTTAGATGGATTTCATCCTCCCAAATGTAGCACATCGCTTTAGTATACCACTGATGATTAGCTCGCCCAATTTAAAGGAGAATGTTGATAAGATTAATTCATCATTCTTAATTTTCTCATTTGTATTTAGTTGGGGAGTTTATAAGAACTACTCCCTCCTATCTCTACATCTTTATTAAATATTTGTGTATTAATATGTCAGTTCAATATGAATAAGATTAGAGTAGTAAGGTTAATTTAATCCTCGAGTATAATTACTTGTTATTTATCTTGTTATAAATATATAACCTTTAAACTGACGTGGCTTTCCCAGAGAGGCCTGTCAGGCAATCTTCCGCACAGGTTGCGCACAATAACAGATTACTGTAGCAGCGCATTCTCCTCCTAGCGCGTGTTTGGTTCTCGAGAAAGTGGCCTTCGGGAAAATTTTTAACTTTTTCTCGAGAAAAACCCTACCCTAATCACCTCCAGAGAGAATCAACTGTGACATTTCCCTCCCCCTGTCGCCGACGCCTCGTCTCCCGGCGTTCAGATGCAGCGTTGATCGGCGATCTGACCGGCGAGGGATTCACCTCACGCCTCAGATCGGATTTTCCTCTTCCGATTGCCACAGGTGTCGCCACTTCTTCCTCGTCGTCTCCGTAACATGAAATTAATGCGTATCTGAATATGTGTATGCTAGCTCAGTCTCTGCTTAAATCTGTGTGATAGTCATGTTCCTCTGGTTGCTGATTTGGTTTCTACTCAACAATGTTACTATAGCTGATTCAGTGCATTGTGTTTTTTTTTTCAGTGATTGAAGTGAGTGTTTAACTAGGCTTGATGACATTACTGATTGTTCCATTTTGAGCTATTATTGATTATTAGAACAATTGATTTTTCTGTGTTTGATTTTGGTCAAATTTGGAATCACTTTATCACGTGGTTGCTAGGTTTAGTGACTCTGGTTTCTAATAATGGGATTTTCATCAGGATAATATAATTACCATGTACTCTCTGACTATACTAGTTTGTTTTGTTCTGTATGAGATCTTATTTCAATTTCCAAACCATCTACCTGGTGGAGTTCTAGTGTGAATGCTTTTTATAGGTGCAAGAGCTACCAAGTCAGTGTCTATGTAGCAAGTGAGGACAGACAAACTTTGAATAATCCTTGCATTATGCTTTAGGAGATGATGCATCAAACTAATTTCTTTATGTGAGACTCAAGTTTTCCAGAACTGGAGGTTGGTGGACGGTGGTTTAGGAAGGTTGGGCAAGTGGTGGCCGTGGTAGTAGCTGTAGTGGTGACTACCAACCCACTAGCGATACACTTATTTTTTGGATCTAACCAGCATGGGAATAGTACTTCTGTGTTTAGTCCATTCTTGTCCCAAACAAATTTCTTTGGAGCTCAGTTTCATTTTTTTGAAGTAAATGCTTATTTCCCTTTCTTCTGTTATCCAAAAATTTAGATTGACAAATGTGTGTCATTAAAGTTTACAGATTATGTGGTATTGTTAGATTCTGTCATATTATGGGCTTTTACATTTCCGTCCCCTTCTATATTTTCATTTTGTGTTTCATAGCTAGGTGCTTGTGGCCTTGATTGTTCGAGACTTTGGGCATATAAGAATGAAATTCCATTGTGAAGGAAGAAAAGGCAATGGTTAATTCCCATTTTGTTCCATATGTGATTCACAAATGGAAGAATGGCCACATCATAACTATGCAATTCACTTGTATCACAACTCCATTTGGTGTATAAATATTAACAGCAGTCTTTATGGTCGTTTTCTCCACAGTTTCTTCACAAATTCCAAGAGAAAGCAAATGTGATATTCATGCTGCAGGATCCTAGGAGATTATTACGTTATTGTATTGTTTTGTCGATTTTATGCATGTTCTACTTGACTACCTATCCATATAATCTCTTTCACATATTATATGGAAATTGTAATGTCAAATGTTGCCGTAATCTCAATGATCTGGTGATCATATTCATGGGTTTCTTCACTACTTATGCTTCTTATCACGCGTTAGCTCTCCCCAGACATTTCTACTTTCCAATATTTAGGATCTAACCTGAACTTATGCTCCTTAGTAATTTGTTAGTTTCATTCATATATTTGTGTTTAGTTTGTTGGACCTTAAACTTAATTTAAAATTGACTTGGATATAATCTGTACCCAATACCAAATATTGTGCTGCATATGCAAAATTACTTTCGCGGCTTCAGTTTTCCACACTAGATGAATAATTCTGTTCTATAGGCCACCATGGACATTTATTTGTTTTGTTCTTCATTATTACTAATTTAACAAGCTTCTGTGTTCATACAGAAGAAGTTTTGTGTTGTACCTTAACAGCTCACTGAATCAGGAATGGACCACTATGACTTGCAAGCACAGAGGAGGGCGATGAAGCATAAGGGAAGGAATGTCGTATGGTCCATCGCAATGGACAAGTGTTTGATTGAAGCTCTTGCTGTTCAGGCTAGAAATGGGAACAAAATTGACAAATGCTTCAATGAAAATGCATACACTGCTGCTTGTTTTGCAGTGAACAGTCGCTTTCATCTGAGCTTGAATAATCAGAAAATCATTAATCGTCTCAAGACAATTAAGAAAAGGTACAAGATAATGAGGGATATGCTAAATCAAAATGGGTTCTGGTGGAATCCAAATACGAAGATGATTGAATGTGACAACGAAGAACTTTGGAAGAGATATGTTGCAGTAAGTCATATTGTTTTGGTTTCTCTCATGTCAGTTGTATGTGTTAAATTTCTGAATGCACTAAATCTCTATCCCAAAATTTTGCAATAGGTACATCCTGATGCAAAAGGATTTCATGGAAAGCAAATAGATATGTACGATGAGCTCAAAGTTGTATGTGGAAATTATCAAGCCCCGACACGCTGGTCTAGGATGAAGGATGAAAGTCATCCAAGCCAGGTGAAGAATTTCGAAGAAGATTCAGCTTCATTTGTTTCACCAAGTTCTGGAGATTTGAGTGATACGGATGGAACGGAGTCATATACTGGACCACCAGAGCATGTTCCAGATGGTAGTCAAGATCCTCCTCTGGTCCAACCTATCAGACAAGTTCCAAAACGGCCTCGTAGCTCTGAGGCCCTGCAGGATGCAATGTTGTCTGTGGCATCAAGCATTCGACACTTGGCTGATGCAATGGAACATAGCAAAATTACAATCAATGCCCCAGAACTACTAGAGGCCGTGATGGAAATTGATGGCTTAGATGAGGGGAAGCAGATGTATGCTTTTGAGTACTTAAACGCCGACCCTGTCAAAGCCAGGGCCTTCATGACGTACAATGCTCGAATGCGGAAGATATATTTGTTTCGACAGTTCTGGTGGTGGAAGTAAACAACTTACGGACATTTTTGGTATATAGTTGTTCGGTCAGTGAGCAAAAGAGATAGAGGCTGATTGATGGAAACACATTCTTGTTGATATTTTGGAGGTGGGTGGGTGTATAGATATCTGATGACACACTCATTATTGGTAGAAGCTGGTGTTGTAGAGGAACATTGTCTGGCTTCTTGATATCTCTTCTTCAAATCAAGCCGGTGGTAGGTTTAAAATCATCTTGTTATAAAGTTAGTATTGTCTTACACACAGAATTGGTGAAATTATGTGTGCTTCTGCCAATGTTGCAAACTGCTTTTAGGTCAGCTTTGTAGACATAAGCAGCTTCTCAAACAGATGTAACCTGCCACTTTGCTAAAGCTTCTTTTACAGATCATTTTCAGTGTTGGTTTTTACAAATCATTCTTAAATGTGACAGTGCAATGTGAACTATCTTTTTTTAGTCTGAGAAGTTGTGCAGCAATAAAAAAAATGAATCTTACTTCATGACAACCACAACCAGCTTATTTTAAATCTCATGATTGTATAGAATCTTGGAATCATAGTTGGATCGGGTTATAGGAGACGATTTGGGCTAAGTGAAGAGTTCACAAAACGAGTTTTAGTGATAAACATAGGAGGTTCAATCAGGAATTCACATTGCAAGTCTTGGTCCTATCTATTAATCTTGTGTGTGAAATTGATATTCAATACGTATACTACAAGCTTCACTTATACCTCTAACCAAAATCAAACTGCTACTTTTTAGCATAACTAAATCAACCTTGACAAATAAAACAGAGCCAGTGATTTGTGAAAGTGGATTTATTTCTCAGCACACTGAGTATATAAGGGCAACGAATAAATAACAAAAGTATTCAGTATCAACACTCTTTTAGGCACATTGTGGATCAAATGGAAACAAGTGCCTCCAGCAATTGAGAACAAAAGTATCTATCTATACGTCCCAAGTCCCTTCCCATCGGAAACAGCCCACATCAGTTGATAAAATAAAGAACTACTTGAGCACACTCACCAGTAATCCCCACAAGAACAAGTTCCATCCTTGAAATGATGGAACCTGTGCATATCGCGCACTATGATTTCCCTTCCCGTCACAAGTGAAATGTACTTGGTTGCACTATGGCAATCCCCACATACTCTCAGATTCTTCCGAACATGTATAGTAGCACCTGGACTGGTATTCAATAGAGCAAATGAGATAGCCAGCTTCTCGCTATGGCTACTGAGCAGCTGCTCCTTGATGTCATCCTCCACATCATGAATTGAATTAGTGTCAGGAACATAACCGGCAGCTTTGATTTCATCTCCTAACTTCTCGAGATGAGCATATATTCTTTCAGATTGGGGATGGTTTGTGCTTCCTGAATAGAAGCTGTGAACCTCATTTCTCAGCTCCACTAAACTGCATCCAGGAGTTTTGCGGAGCCCGCTTCTTTCCATCTTGTTTCTCACCTTCACCACTTTGTCCCACATTGAAGCTGCCGCGTATATATTGGCAAGCAACACATGGTACCCGCCTTCTTCTGGGTTCAACTCGAACAATCTGTTTGCTGCCCTCTCCCCCAACTCAGCATTGTTATGGATTTTGCAAGCACCCAACATGGCACCATAAACATTGATTCCTGGTTCAACTGGCATCTTTTGAATGAAGTCCCAAGCTTCTTTAAGCCTACCAGATCGGCCAAGAAGGTCAACTATAGCACCATAGTGATCCATTGCAGGCTCTAAACCATAATCTTTTTTCATGCTTTCGAAGATATGGAGTCCCTCATCCACCATGCCTGAGTGGCTGCAGGCAGAGAGGATGCAGAGAAATGTTATGTCATTTGGCTTGGTCATCTCCTTCTGCATATCATTGAACAGGTCTACAGCGGCTTTCCCTAGCCCGTGTGTCCCATATCCATCTATCATAGCATTCCATGTTATTACATGTCGCTCATTCATCATGTCAAAGAGCTTTCTTGAGGTATCAATGGCTCCACATTTTGCATACATGTCAACTAGAGCAGTCATCACAAAGACATGACTGTCCAAATAGCTTCTAATGGCTAACCCATGAATCCATTTTGCATGGCGCGCAACTGATAACTCTGCAACAGCAGTAATTACACTCACCATTGAGAATGAATCTGGTTTTATGTTCTGAGACTGCATCTTGCAAAAGTAATCTAAGGCCTCATTGACACGTCCATTTTGTGCGTAGCCCAATATCATAGCATTCCAAGAGACACGAGTTTTACCCTGCAATCTTTCAAAGATACCGGCAGCAGTAGCTATTCTCTTACACTTGGAATACATGGAAATCAAAGAATTTGCCACAGAAACATCAGAGCTAAGATGCAATTCATCGGATAATTTATGAACATGTATTCCCTCCTCAAGGTCGCCTAAATCAGCACATGCATTCAAGGCTTTCATAATGGCAACATCTGTCGGTTCCACCCCTTCATCCAACATCTTTCTAAATATCACCATTGCTTCTTTAGGCTGTCCACTTGCAACATACCTGTCAATCATGGAATTCCACGAAGCATCAGACTTGCGCCTCATCCGATCAAAAACCAACCTAGCAGTCCCGATCGATCCACATTTCGAATACATATCCACCAGAGAAGTCAATATATTCACAAACGATTCGAACCCAGATCTCAAAACATACCCATGAACAGACTTCCCAATCCTCAAAGACCCCATACCAGCAACAGCAGGCAAAATGGAAACAATCGTGACCGAATCAGGACTCAGGCCTTCCTCCTGCATCCTCGAAACCAACTCCAAGGCTGGCACTTCCATGCCATTCCGAGCATACCCAGAAACAATGGCATTCCAAGAGACCAGGTCTCTCTCAGGCATTCTATCGAACATCTTGCACGCGTCACCAACCCGCCCACATTTGGCATACATATTGACAACCCCTGTCATCCCAAACAGAGTGGAAGCATGCCCAGTAGCCACCAGCTGGGCGTGAACCTCTCTAGCCCTCCTGAAATCGGAATGATCACCACAAGCTTTCAACAGGTAAGTGAAATTGTACCCAACAGGGACAACACCGTCCCCAATCATCCGAGCGTAGAAGCTGAGGGCATCGTCCAGGGAGGAGTTCTGGGCATGCCCTTTGAGCATGGTGTGGTAGAGAGCGTCGAGCTTGTCTTGAATGGGGTCGAAAACAAGGGAGGCCTCGCGGAGGCTGCCGAATTTGCAGAAGAGGCTGACGAGCTTGGTCTGGAAGAGGAGCTCGTGGGAGAGGGAGTTCTTGATGACGAGAGGGAGGATTCGGCGGAGGTGGGAGAGGGAAGAGCAGTGCTCGAGGAGGAGAGCGGAAGGGTGGGTGTAGACATGGGAGGGGATGTAAACTCTCTGGGAAACAGCAGATTGGGGCCTTCCAGTTGATGCTTTCTTGTTGACGACGGAGAGTTGTTGAGCTGTGGCTCTGAAGAGTGACTGCGATGAGCTCATCTCTTCACATTTCTTGTGCCTCTTCGGATATGTACTTCTTCAAATACAATATGCTTCTGCTCACTTCACTTGGACCAACTCAAAATCATACATACAAGTCCAAGTAATTTTGATATTAAAGTGACATATACTCCCATTCATATCCTGTATGTTATTTTAATAATAAATTATTTTATGTACTTGAATGGAAATTTAACTAATCCTATAAAGAGATAATTTCATATGATTATACCTGAATATGTTACATTATTACATGACTATATTTAAAAAATTTGTCTATTTCCGTTGGTTTTTAACCTTTTTAACGTTTGAAATGACTAAAATACCCTTCAAAAATGAATAAATTGTTTTTAAATTGAATGAAATGACACAAATACCCTCTCTCTCGTCAAAACAACCGCCATTGCCTCCACCACCGCCCCCACCTTCTCCTCCCCCCCATCGCCTCCTCCACCTTCACCACTACCTCCATCACCATCACCATCACCGCCGCCACCATCTCCTCCCCCTCTGCCGTCACCTCCTCCATCTCCTCCTCCACCACCACCACCGCCACTATCTCCATCTCCATCTCCACCACCTTCATCTCTTCCACCATCATCCCAGCCCCCTCAACCAAATTAAAATTCACTAATCATATGTTTTTCACTGAATTTAGGTTTAATTTTTACTATTTTATAAAGTGACCTAGGAAGCCCCCAAAAATACACGTACACACACAAAAAGTGACGACATGAATTAAGATTTCAAACTACACAAACAAGTTCACATTCAAATCTTGGAGACATTAAATGCTAAAACAAAAATATAACTACCCAAACACTTGAAATCAAAATTCGAGCCAATGCTACTTTACTTAACATGACAATCAAATTAAATTAAACATATCACTAGAAAATTGTAATTAACATTAAAGACTCTCCGTCTCTCTCTTTACACTGATCTCAAAGAGTCAAATTGACACAGTGTGATCCATCCTCACACCACCACTCTCAAAACAAAACTAAGAAATTTGAGCAACAAAAAAAGAGAGTTAGTGTGGGACTCAACAAAAACCCCAAAATGACCATATCTATCAATAGGTACCTAACTCCAGCTGCCAATACTCTCTGCTGCTCTATCTGTAAATTGCAGTACCACATTTGCATATTACCCATCCACAGATCATAATGGTGAATTAAAAGCTGGAAATTGACTCATTACCTGAAACAGCTCATGAAGTTTGTTCTTCTAGTAGCAGTACTCGTGTTCGAGCACCTCCAGAGCCATGAAGCACTTGAAATTTCATATCGGTTCCGACACATGTACCCAGAAGCCAAAAAGTCTAGAAACAGCTAGTTCATAGGGACGGAGAGAGAGAGAGAGAGAGAGAGAGGATGAGGGGTATTTATTGAAAATTAAATAAATAGTGAAGGGTATTTGCGTCATTTCATTCAATTTAAAACAATCCATTTATCTATGAAGGGTATTTTAGTCATTTCACACGTTAAAAATGTTAAAAACTAACGGAAATGGATAGGATGAGTAACAGTGATAAAAATGAAATTCTTGGGTATTCATACTGACACGAAAATTTTTAGGTGTAGTCATATGAAATTATCCCTGCTATATATATTAAATAATAATAAAAATAATAGCTTACTACACCTAATTATACATATTTCACAGTACCCGAAATACTTAAACTATCTTTGACTGAAAAAAAAAACAAAAACAAATGGAAAAATCAAATAAATACAATGGTGCCTTCTCCAGCAAGCTCACAGCGACAAAGCCGGAGCTCGGCGACTGTAAGACAACGAGACAGGGAGCTGGGTTCAGTTCAGGATTGGTTTGATCGTCGGCGCGATTGCGAGGCGGGTTCGATCACCGGCGAGATTGCGAGGCGGGTTCGATCTCTTTTGCCCTGACGCCATCCCAAACCCATATCCGGCAAGGACCGGGCAAATCCGGAGGTGTACACATGAGTTTTTTTTTGGCGGTGTAGGGGGCGAGCCTTTTTTTTCCATCCTTTTCTGGCAAAGAGGACCACTCAGCGAAGGAGAAGGATTCGGAGAGCTCAAACTCCATCACATGAGCCGAGAGAGGTACAAAGGAGTAGAAGAAAGAAAGAAAAAAAGGTTTTATTGATATACTTTTGAAAATTTGAATGACAAAAAAGGGTAGCTTGGTCATTTTAAATTTCTATTATTAGAATTAACACACATGCGGCATGCCCCAAATTGATAGCATCGTTCTAAAAATCTCCAATTAGTCTTAATTAATCCCCTCTCAATTCCCGATTAATCCTTAATTTCAATTTATTTTTCGATTAACCCCGATTAAATCTCGATTAGTTTTTAGAAGATTTTCTCCGCTCGATTAGCATCTAACATTATTTAGAACATTGATTGATAGTTAAGGTACCAAAAAGAAGATAACAAAATAATTAAGATATTAAAGTGTAAAACGTGTATAGTTAGTAAACTATCATTTTCCCATAATAAAATAATAGTACGAACTATTATTCTTGGAAAGATAAACGTCTCACATAAGATACATGGTTATTCCTATTTTCCTATTTCTTTTTTTGAGAGAAAGAGACGGGCTCGTTATATTGAGGAAACGTCTTGTAATACAAAGCGAGCTAACGTGCCTGATATATCAGCACTAGTTAACTCAAAATCAGGGCTCGTTAGAGCATAAGTGGCTAGATAATCCGCCACCCTATTGCCTGATCTAGTAATAAACGAAAAGCTCTTATGTACATAATGTGAACAATAACTCTTACAGTCTAAAATAATTGCACCAATAGGAGAAGATGGATTTGAGCCCCCATTCAGTAAAAGCCATAGACTTTTGGAGTCGGTCTCAAAGACAACATTGTCTTCCCCCAAATTGCTGGCCCATTGAATCCCTTCGCGGAGGACCATAGCTTCGGCCATGAGAGGATCGAATCGACCCTGTAGGGTGAAGCCACGAGCTGCTTTGGTGCGACCATTTTCATCCCTACAGATAATCCCTCCCCCCAATCTGCTGCTCTGGTAATCCAAGGCAGCATCTGTGTTGATTTTCACCCATCCATGGCTAGGCTTAGCCCATCTCTGATGTTGTCGGGGTCTAGGGACGGATCGAGGTCTTGCATGCAAGTCTACCCAGTCAGCTCTTGTTCGCGCAGCCACGCAGGAGATCGAGACGGTGTTGAGGTTCTGACTTTTCCAGACCATTTCGTTTCTTATTTTCCAGATAGCCTCTATAGTTCCCAAAGGAATATCTCCCGTTATTTTATAGATGATAAGAATACATTTCATCCATTCATTCACGATTTATTTATATATAAATAAATCCAATAAAAACATTAAGATACAAGTAAACAGTCAACTGAGAGGGCATCAATTGAAGATTAGTTCAGAATTAATTGAATTACAATTCAATCGGAAATTACAGTAACAAGAAATTACATGATTAACGAAAATTAACAGAGAATTACTCAGTTTTTAAACATTAGAGAACATAACACTTGATTCTATTTGTATTCTTACTATGGGAGTGGAATCATAAATCTTTTCAAATTTCAAGAATGTATCTAATCATAGAAATTTCCTTTAATAATCCAAGAATTACACATCAACAAGTGTGGGAGTGATTCTACAAAATGCAGCAACTTATTAATATGTTCCTTTGGAAAAACCACCGTGGCCGATCTCAACAAGACAATAAAAACAAGGAATGATGCAATTCAAGAGTAGTAGCTGTGAATGTGAAAGAAACAAAAAGGTCTGGAAATATAATACTCCCTTCCCTTGACACAAAATAATGGATAATGCACAACCTGAACTGAAAATAAAGGATATCGCACAACATGAACTGAACCGGCCTTGATAGCCTCTCATACTTTATGCCTATAAACTGTTTAACCTCAGCCAGAACAGAACAAAATCAAATAAAGGAAATTATGCGCCTCATCAAATTGTTCTATCCAGTAATAAGTAATAACCTATTAACTTGCATCGACTTACCACTTTGTCCCTGCCCCTGTTACCATTACTATCACTGATCATGTAGCTCCTGAACATAAATTTGTAATTTCAAACTTTGCCAAGCCAACGAAATGTCACAGTAACTGAATAATAAACATTTAGAACCTATAAGGGACACCATGACATGATCTCACAAAACTAAATCAATTTCCATCCCATACAACCTCTTAACAATCTAAATTAAGTCCCAGCCCAGGCAGCTCTCGTTAAAACTATATTAGGTAAATATGATCACATGTATGCCTGCTATGCAATCCTGCAAATATCAGATACCTGTAACGAAAAGGATGGATCTATGTAAGTTCACATTAGCAAGTTTCTCCTCATGGCATGCTACTCATAAAGATCTATGTAAGTTCACATCGACAAGTTTCTCTTCATGGCATGCTACTCATAAAGCCAAAAACATCTTAGATGTCGGAGAAGGTGTTTGGAGGATGGGGTTCAAATAGCACACAATTCACCCAGAAAAAAACTACCCAGCATGTGCTCATTTGACCAGGTAAAGAAAAAGAAAAAAACCAAACTAACAACCTGAACAATTCTCATACCTCAAGGGGAGAAGTCAATAACATTAAATTCTATGCTCTAGTAATTTTTTTTATCAGCATCTATGGTCTAACAGTTGTAAAGGAGACATCATGATGTATCCTAACAGATGATGAATGAACCAAATAAAGTACCAATGTGACAATGTCATGTCAAGACTCAAGAATGAGCCTTTTAAAATAAACCAAACTACATAAAATAGCAAATATAAGTAAGTACCAAAGGGGAACAAAACAAGGGTAAATGATATTCCCCAAATAAAGAACATCAGAAGACTGATATCATGTCCATACTAAAATTTCTCAAAATAAGCAAAACATCAAAAGAGACATTGCTAGATTGCCAAACTACAAGTTAGTACATTGGTGACTAAGATAAGAGCATGTTAAACTATTAACTCTTCAACTTATGGACAGCTTGAAACTGGTGAAATCAAAACGAGCAATAAAAATATGAATACAGGTAAGTAACCAAATCCTTTCTTCTCAATTCCATCTAAGAGAAAGAACTAGCACAAATAATAACTTATATCATAAGAATTCACAATACTGTTGCAGTAATATAATATTGTAGACTATGACCAAAAAGGAAACAATGAAAACAAATTTTCACAAATGACATGGCCTCAAACTATATGATTCTCAGCAATTGAACCCAAACCTGTGATGTGATGGCTCATCCATAATGTGATGCCCTGGCAGCCATACTAGCCACCTGAGCCTGCATCTGCACCGCCCTGACTTTCGAGGCCGTAGCCCTCTGGAAAAACTGCTCCCTCGACAGCAACCTCACGTTCCTCAGGTACTGATCAAAAGGTATAGCCCCCTCCTGAGCCGCCTTATCCAAAGCATATATAGTGTCCTCAATTGCCAAATCAGATGCCGTCGACTCCAGCATCTGCTTCGAGAGCCCATCGACGCACTCGAAAGCATCGTCCACACTCACATCGCCCAAACCCCCAACCTTCCCCTCATTGTCCCTCAGCCAGGCCTCCATGACATCGGTATTCATAAGCACCATCTGCAGCTGCTGCTCCAACCCCTCCTTCTCGTCCTGCATCTCCTTGAGCCCCCTCTTGAGCTGATCCTCCCGCTGCCTCAGCACGGCCTGGGCGCCGAAAAGACCCTCCATTTCCAATTCCCTACCCTTCCTCATCCCGGCAATGTCGCCGTGGACCGTCTCCACCAGCTTGTTGATGGCATTCCTCTTGAAGACCTCGGTGGGATCCTCCGTGTGAGACTGAGGCTGAGGCTGGACCCGCCCGCCGTAAGGGGAGGGAGGGTAAGCCCTGGGAGGGATGGCAGGGCGCGGGTAGGCGGAAGCGGAAGCGGAGGAGTAGTGTGCCGGGGAGGGAGTGGGGCTAGGGTTGGGGTTAGGGTTAGGGTTGGGGTTAGGGCGGCGCTGGGAGTAGAGGGGAGGGTCCTGGCTGAAGACGGCGGAGAGCTGGCGGGAGAGGTCAACGAGGTTGGAGGAAGGGTAGAGCCAGGAGTGGAGGTAGGGGATGGAGACGAGGCCGGAGGGGGTGACGTGGGGGTGGGGGCGCTTGATGACCATGTCGCGGGTGGGGTTGACGTAGACGCAGGGAGGGTGGCGAGGGTAGGACTCCATCAGCCAGATGATGACGGGGATGTTGTAGGTGACGCCCTGGAAGGACATGGGGACGGTGCCGTCAGCCTGGAGGAGGTTAACGGCGCGCCCGTCGTTGTGGGTGAAGGTGGCGGTCTTGGGCTCCAGGGAAGGGTACGCGGCGGCGAGGGACACAAGGTGCTGCCGGATCAGCCACTTGGTGTCCTCGGAGTAGGGGAGGGCGGAGGGGCCGCGCTGGGAGAGAACAGAGCTCAGGAACTGCTGGATCACCTGAGGATTCGGAGATGGAGAAGCCATGACTATGCCTATGCCTCAATTGATCCGATTGATTTCTGGGGGTTTCACAGATTGAGATTGCTCTGAGACGAAGATGAGTTTCGAGGAGATGGTTAACGCGTGTGGCGTTGCCTTAGCTTGGTGGTGGATGGACTTTTCTTTATTTCATTATTATTTGGAAGCGTGTTCAGTCCTAAATTATTAGTGGGCCATTGAACCTAGAATTTTGGGCTTTCACTGGAACGTTGGGTCACTCCAGCTTAGGGATGCAAATTTTCCCGGTTTCAAGAACGGGACATGTCTATGAAAATGTTCGTCCCACCACATTAGGGTCATTTTCGGTATAGAATACCATTATGTTAGTTGTTTTTTTTCATGTTTTGTTCAAGCGATGATGTCGAAAGCCTATTTCTTACCACCGTTGTGTTTGTTTGCGTTTTCATTGAAAAATCAACTCCTTCCATGGTTTGACATTTGTTATTGGAAACTAGACTTCAAGTCTTGTTCAGACAAATGTCAAAGTTACTATTGTGGAATCTGATTATCAATCGTTTCTTTGTGAGAAAATATAGAAGTCACTTTAACTTTCAAAAAAGATAGCCCTTGTATCACTATTTTAGACTTGTATATATCTACACTCTTGTGTTATGATAATAAGATTCAACCATATACTAAAACTATACAGATGAATGTGATGGAAGAAAATTGAGTAAATGTCATAAAACAGTGAGGCACTTGTCCCAGGCTCCATATTTGGAGGTGAAGGTACCTCCTCCGCGTTGCACTGCCATCTCCAGTATGACCGAGCGAGCACTTTGATCCCATGTTTTGGCTATCTCCCCTATTGAGAATGGATGTAGCAGTGCCAGTGACTCCTCCACCTTTCTTTTTGCCTTTTCTCTAATATCTTCTGTCTCACTGCAACCAACCCAAATACAACCACCATCAAACCTCTACCCACAAACAAACTGTTTAAATAAGCTCATCTAAACTATGTTCCTTCTACTTCTCCTTTTACACTTACCTGCAACATTTTGTATTTTATAATCTACAGCAAAAGGTCAAACAATATATTTATTCATATATTAGGAAAAGTGTGCATTTTAATAATAAGATTGTGGAATGTTTAAGAATAATGAAAATAGAGTATTAAGTGCTTCAGATCGTTACCTCAATTCAGATATCAACTTGTCCAATAGTATTGGAGAGCAGCTTGGATAGTTAATGGGAACAAGCACCCGTAGAATTAGCGACGACTGCAAGATGAAGCACAAATTCAGGAGTATTAGATATGATATTAACACACACTTCTGATGGATTAGTCAAATAACGCACCATCATAATGTTTGGAGCTCTGAAGGAGCATGTAACGATGGTCCCTTCATCGAATCCAGATGTGTTTTCATGACTGATATCAACTATTGTGTCTATTAGTTGCTGATTTACCTTCCGTATTTCTTCCAGTAAGGAATGATTGGTCTGCACATGATACAGAACATGTATAACAGATATCAATTGGTAATTCATATGGACGAAAATAGAAATAAGATACTTAATTTGAGACAAAAAGTGGATCATGCTACATTGTTCAAACTTTTCGATAAGCACAATTTCATGTTCAAGCATAACCCTGAAATTTTAATGTAGTTAGATAAACTATTAGAGACAAAGGAACAAAGCATCATTCACATGTGTATATTATTCATCTTTGACAGGCAGAGATTATCTTGTCCATGTCCAAGCATTACAATTATTCAGATCAAACTCACTTACACAAAAAAAGGAAAGCACCTAATTATACTCCTAACCTTGATTGTTTAGCCTCTAAAGATGTATAACTAGAGTTAGTGCTCTCAGAGACAACAATAACCACCTTCGTGTAGATTTCTTCAAATGCAGAATAAAAGTTGGCAATTGATTTTGTGATCAGCAACAATGACAATGATTGATATTTATATATGTTTGTTTTGTGGTAGCATTATGCAAGCTGATGTGATACAGTTACTAGTTATTTGCAAGTTGTAAAAAAAATGGGCTTACTTACGTTTACACTTGGCCTCTTTACGCAAGATGTAGCTGAATCCAAACTATGTATTCCACCAGCATAAGCAACAATATCCAAGGGTATTTGACTTGTGCCACACTTCCTTTTTCTTGTTCCAAGAGAAAAATCCATATCCGTGAAAAATCTTGATTGCAAATGACATTTCGTCATGTCCCAGATATCCTCACCAACGTCACATTCTGATTCCTCAGATTGTGTTGGTACTTCTGCCATCCTGTCAGTTACACTGACTATTGACCCAATCTCACTGACCGAAGCCCTTAATGCTTTGGCCGACATGGAGCTCATCTGAAACATGACATTTTGGCATAAAAAATTCCATAACTAACATTTAAGTATGCCTGCCAAGCAGAAGAATAAAACAATGGAAGTATAACTGAAACTAACCACTTTAAGTAAGCGTTGAATTGGTTGATCAGCAACACTTGACTCGTCAGAAATGCTCATTGAAGGATGAGACTGGGTGTCATTGGAGTCTGCAAGCAAAGGTGATGTTGGTGGTTCTACTGCACCCTTCATTTGTTGATTTTTATCATTTCCACCATGTGAAAGGGAGGAAACATCACAATTTAGTTTCTTAGAGAGAGAGTTCCTATTACATAGAGCAGTTGCAGCTTTTGCAAGATAACCTGGCTGATATGACTTGTTCTTTGTATGGGGTGTCACAGCTTGAAGAAGTTGAGATACAGAAGCAGATGACAAGGTACCTGCAATAGAACGATGGTGGGGATATGGAGAGCGCTGGCCTGCCGACTGATGTTGCTGTTGACTTAAGTTGACATTTTTTACTTCATTCATAGGCTGATGCTCAGCTCCAATATTTATTTGACGTCTCTGCTGAGTTAGTGGTTGATGCATCTGCTGCTTGACAACTTCTTGCCTTGGTTGAAATCCCTCAGCAATCTGTGCTGATGACTTCATTAAAATCCCAACTTTTGAATCTGGAGCAGCTGAATACTGCTGCATATGCATATTATTTTGCTGAGACGAAGATGACAGGGAATCATTGTTCTGATGCACTGTTGTTGGTGAGTGCAATAGAGGCTTCATTTCAACCTGAGTCATCTGCCTGTGCGCATGACAAGGATACTGATTCATGGAGTGCACATTGAGAGGTATATGCATTTCTTCCAAGAGAGTAATGATATTAATTATCCTCTGCTCTACTCGATCCAACTGATTGAAAATATCATCCCCGTTTGTGGGATTTTTCAGAAAGGAGATAACATTACATACAAGCAAATAACAATCCTTAAGCCTCAGCCTCTCCACACAGCCAGGTTTCTGAGGTCGGGATTCACTCTGAAGAAAGAAAATTAAACCAACATGAACATAATTCAATGATGTAAAGAGAAAGCTGTAAAACAATATGATAAGTCAACTATATATAATGGCAACGTACAGACTTAATTGACGTAAATAGAATGTGGAGATGGGCATTAAGTCTTGCAAGATATTTCATCTTCAGATGTTCAATCTGCAACATGAGACCATCAGAAAAGTAAATGAATGGAAATTCTTCTGCTATCCGCATCACGATTGAAAAGGCATTGAATGAAATTTAATCAACTATATGAGGGATCTCCAAAATTTATTTGATTCAACTAATTATTGTGAAGTATTTACTATCAAATTTATCCAATAATTCATATCCAAGAAGTGTCCGAAAGCATCTGTGCTATTCAGATTAGTAGAACTTGCAACAAATGTATATTCATGATTTAAGACGTGAATTATATGCAATGTCAAAGAGCTATAAAAGCATTACCTTTGCCAAGGCTTCCTCTACACTTAAATGCTCTTTGGTGGATAAGCAGCAGTCTTTATCTGCTGCATAATAAGCAACGCGTGCATTTGTCAACATAAGTATGTTTGATAAATATAAATATAATAGTTCACATTATAGTGAAAAGCTCTCAATCTAACCAACCAGAATACTCGTAGCTAAATACGTGGAATGACAATATATATATATATATAGGGATACACTCCAATACAAACTCACCCAAAATGTCCAAACGTCCAAACCAATGTATAACCGTCGGATCAGAGATGCACGTTATCTTAGATTGCGACACGTGGCAGTTATACAGCGTTGCACTACATGTTCTACATTGCCTCTATTTTGCACAGGTCCAACATGTTATACAACATTGCACTACATGTTCTACATAGTTATACAACATTGCATTGCATGTTATACAGTTTGGACGTTTGGACATTTTCCCCTGGTTTGTATTTGATACTTACTCTATATATATATACTGAAGACGCATCATGAACTACCTAATATATCGTTCCATTATGTGTTTGAAGCAAGGTACCTGATGTATACAGTCTATGCTGCATATCTTGCTGTGACGGCTTAAGTACCTGTTGCAAATTTGCTGGCTTTGAATGAGATGCCAAATTTTCCTTTCGGGGTTGTGGATGTGTATGTTGGCCTTGAACTTGCAGCGAAACTGAAGCACTATGTTTGGCCTGCCCCTGCAATGCAACTGCATCTTGCTGCATGCTAGAATTGCCAAAACTGTTTACATGATTTTTTCCATGCTGTTGCATACCAGGAACATCGCAGTGCTGATTATTAATTAATTGACCCTGCTGTACGCTTACAGTTCCCAGCCGCTGCCCCATCAATTGGGATTGCTTCTGTAACGGCAACAAATTAAGATGGATAGGATGAGCATGATGTGGTTGGCTGCAAACAGGTTGTAATTGTTTTTGATCTTGTTGGCTATGCCCTTGTCGTCCAGTGCGGGTTTGGAAGGAGCCTGAAACAGTTTCCATCGTGATCTGCTTCAAAATCGGAGGCTGTGATTGATGATGGCCAGAACTTTTATGTGAAGTCAGACCTAGCTGCTGGTTCTGTAGTGATTGCTGCCTCTGTGCCATAGAATTTTGTACAGAACCCTGTAAAATGCCAGAAATATTCTGTTGGGTTGGATTCTCAGCAGCAACATTTGGCATGGGACCTTGTACTCCAGGGGATGCAATTACATTACGAGTGTTGTGGAACATCTGCTGTTGCTGGACTTGAGACTGTTTTGCCGACTGGGCCGTAACTGGTGGCAGTTGCACATTCATTTTGGAATTCATATTCTGAGAAGCTACAACAAAACTATTATTATTACATGTATAGTGTAAAAAAAAATAAGCAGATAATTGCGGAGATTATAAACTTAGGAAGGTGTTTCGTCTACATAAAGTATGAGATTGAAACAATATAAGGTAAGAATTTGAAAATTAAACTGCATACAGAAAGTTACTAGTTCAAACTTTATAATTAAATGAGAATGCACTTTGGAAGTAAGAAAGTGTATGCTTCAAGTATCAAACTATTTCTTCTTCTTCTTCTTCTTATTATTATTAATGGAATAAAATCTCTACGCGCGAAGTAAAGAGTTTCACATCGAATAAAACTAGAAAAATAGGTACATATATAGGCAAGAGTTGCATCCAACTAAAAAGGTTGGCCTGTTAATTAGGAACCTGATGTTTAGTCTGATTTAAAAGTTCTACATGTTCTTGGAGGCCGATTGATTTTGGTTGTAGGCATTTGACCATGTGATCTTTTTGTCACCTCCCCATCCATGTGCGGATGGGTTGCCTTACATGGCCTACACGTAGATGTTAAGTCCTACAAGTGAGGGGAGTTTTGAAGTATAAAGTGCACATCAAATCAAAACAGTGAAAATGAGTAAAGCAATAGTCACACTTAACCTAACTGATACATTTAACTTTTATTTATGAAGTCTGCTGATATGAGTCCTTGAGGAATAATATTCTAAGTGATATTTTAATTATCGTATTAGTTTTGGAATTAGTACTTCTAGCTAAATTAGGTTACTAGTTGGAATAAGGGTTCAAATAGGCTATAAATATCTACAAGTTCCATGAATAAAGTATTGAGAAAATTATTAATAAATTGGTTTCTTTTGAGATCTTGTGTTCTCTCTGCAACGAATGCTAAATTGAGATTAGAGCTCTCTCGTTAATCGAGCTCAGCTATTCATCTAAAGCAGCCTATAACTGGATCAAGCGCGGTACTGTATCAATTTGCTATAAGAAGCGTGGTTATGGGGGATGGACTCGGAGATCAGTTCGATGAGTTCTTGAGCCTTTTTTGAATTGAAAAGGAAGCGGCGGAAGTGAAAGCCAAGGCGACATGGCTGAAACGATAAACCTAGGCAAACCGGAGGAGTTTTGCGAAGTAACTGTGAAGTCTTATGGTCCTACAAAAGCAAACATATGGTGTTTCATGATGATGGAGATGTTGAAATGTTGTGCTTGGAAAAGGAGCGTTGGGAGCTGTTAATAATGCTAACAAGTCAGCGAAGAAGTTAAAATCATCAAAAGGTCATGGGAAGAAAAATAAGAAATTTGATGGCCCGGAGCAGAATAGAAAATCATCAAAAATAGTTAAAGGGAAAAGAACAACAACGAAAAATCTCAAGTATGGACAGAAAAGACTATTTGATGGTAAGCTACTGGCAGCTGAGAATAAAAATAGTTTTGGAGTATTAGACCCTGAATCAATCTCAATGCAGCAGATGATGGAGGTCATGAAGTTGAGTCAGACCATACAATTCAGCAGCGTGTAGTTCAGATCAGAACTTCAAGGGAACTGGTTGGGGGGGGATGGCTATATTCATCCATGGGCTTAAAGACAATTTGGCGGTGAACGTCTACGATCAAGAAATTTGGCGCTTGCGGTCAAGCGCCGTTTGGAAGGAGGGAGTAATGATATGAGTCCTTGAGTAATAATATTCTAAGTGATATTTTAATTATCGTATTAGTACTTCTAGCTGAATTAGGTTACTAGTTGGAATTAGGGTTCAAGTAGGCTATAAATATCTACGAGTTCCATGAATAGAGTATTGAGAAAATTATTAGTAAATTGGTCATTCCAAAAGTAGTACAGAAATTAAAATATCACTTAGAATATTATTCCTCAAGAACTCATATCATCTGCTCCAGTAATGTCTCTTGATTCAAAAATCCTACACTTAGCAATAAATTTTATGTGTATTTTCATATACATGTAAAAGGGGAAGGAAGCATATGAAAAGGAATCTAAAATTTGATTTCTTGATCTAGACTCATTGCTGTGGTAAGCACAGCAGAAAGTTTATAGCCAGCTAGCAAACGCAAATATTTAGAACAGGTGGAGTGTTATGTCAACGACAACTACAAGTATATGAAATACCGTATTCAAAATAAAATACCCAATTTGTACATTATACAGAAAAAGTGGTTATGTAGAATATGTAGGTAGCGAATCCAGTAAACTAGATAAGCATGAATATACCGGTTAGTTAAGTCAATGCAGGTGTATTTCATAAAAAAACATGTTCATATGACTACCTGGATCAGGTAAGGGATCAATGATACAAGAAGAATCTGATCCCAAAGAATTGGGCACATCTTTGTGAAATTTTTCCTTTAATAACATCCCCTTAACTGATATTTTCTTCAGATAATCCTCCTACAAGCAAATATTCAACAATATTTATAGTTACTTAAATGCATACCAATCGAAGCATAAAAAACTTTGGAACATGTACTGAAGTGACAAAATTAGATCTGCCTTCTAGATAAAGGTGATCTTGAATCCAATACTGATACAATAAACAATGATCTCGAGTCTTCTACAGAATTAAAAGTTTGGCGGTCCATCGCTTTTATATAACAATGTCGCCGAGCCAAAACCTTTGTACACAATGTTGCCGGCCAAAATAAGCGACATAAATAGAAAAAGGAAATCAGTTGATGATAGATGGATGAGTTAGCAATTACAAAACAATACATCCATACATCCATTTTCCATTTTCAATTTTTCTCATTACTCTTGACCTCTTACATATCACCACCTTAACAACTTTGCATTACTTCTACTCATGTTATATTTTAAACTCCACATAAAATATGTGTATGCATAGAAAGAATATAGATATATGTCGAGACCGAAGGTAGCTTGCTTGCCTAACCAGTTAAGTACTTCAAATTGTGGTTTGCAAGCTAGAGTTTGAGTCCTACTTGCGGTATCTATGTTATCTTTAATCTCTATCTCTACCAACTTATGTTGGGTCAAGTAGCAAAAATAGAGCTCTTTTACTTATAGGAAGGTCTTGAACTCAAAGCTTACACAGTTACAGCCGATATGAAAAGAGAAAAAATGTGTATATGAAGAGAGCAATGCAAATGCAGATAAAAATAAATATAATATAATTACAATATTATTTCATAGAGTAACAAATATACCCGACTTGTGGCAGTTGAATAAACCATCTCCTCAAATTTCATGGCAAGTGCCTGAATTTGATGAGGTTGTAGTGTCTCTGGCACATGTTCGCTTAATCCGTTTAATGTCTCTATACTGCAAAGTTAAATGTCCAAGAGTAAGTATATTATTTTTGAAGAAAAGCTTAATAGCTTGATCGTTTTGTTGGGTATATGAAGTACGTTTTATTACATGTGCTAAAATAGGTGATTATATACGTACTCCATAGACAATGAAAACACAAAAGCCAATCATGTAAACTCATCGCATTAAATGTTCTCTATGTAAATTACTAACTAATATGAACTATATGTATCAGGTTACTTTATAACCTAAAGGTCAACCTAATTAGATGAGTGTTAAACTTGCCTATATATATAGCATTTTTTCCTCTTTTTTAATAATGTGTTATTTGTATTTCAACATTCTTCCTTGTGTGTAGGATTGGATCTGTACATTTGGGTCATTGCAAGCAACTTGTCCACGCATGGACTGTAGACAACAAGGGAAGTAATAAACATGTAAGGTTGGACTTCTACTTGTGAACCGTAACTAACCGCAAGTCCAAATCAACAAGGGCTCTAATATAATGTTAAAGTCTGATCTAGCTAAAACTTCAAGATCATAGGTTGTGAGCCCAATATGGTTATAAAGTAGTATCCACATCTTTTTGATGTGTGGCTCTAACAAGTTGCTGATATAAATCCATGGAATCAACTAGGCTTGTGCATTTTGTTTAAGCATTTGTTCAATAAACAGTGACAAAGGCTTGCAAAAGATATAAATATAGAAAATAAACCATAGCAAGTTGATAACTTACAATCTATCCAATATCAACTGTCGCGTTTTGGGGCATACACTATTTTTCCAATCGGCCGATGCCATTTCACTTGCACCTAAAGCAGGGATAAAACTGTTAGCAACCATGAAGAGCAGTCGATAATCTATGGTTAGCAAGTTGCTGATATAATAAATCCATGGAATCATACACTATACAAAATCTACGCGCTTAATTAAGGCATAATTGTTCACACAGCTCCCCCAAAATATCATAAAAACACAGCAACTAATACAAGATCACTGTAAATCGTACGATATACACTATCCATCTTGTTCTTGCCAAAATCGAATCTCCGATGTAAAAGGCAAGACAGAAACAAAATGGAATCGCGAAGAAAATCGATTGGATCAAGGCAGAGTCGTTCCAAGTAGAAACCCTAAATCCCCTTTGCAGTAGCATCAATCAAACGGTAAAGAGAGAGTAAAGGAGGATGCACCGTAGCAGGGCAGAGTCGAGCGGAGGCCACACGGTTGCGCCGGCTGAGGAGAAGACTTGGGGACCAAGAAACACAGACTCACGTCAGCAGGAAGGAGGAGATTGGGAAGGAATAGGAGCTGCTTCGGTTACCTATAAAACGCCCGCCAATGCAATGCCTCATGTTTAAATTTGGAAACCTTATTATATTATTTATAGCAAAATGATAATTTCATACCCTAACTATTTTTCTCTCTTTTCTAGTACCCTAATATTTTTTTTGTGACAACCTACTTCTAAAATGTCTAGAATAACTAAACTACCCTTAGTGTAAGAAACTATAAATTAAATTGGTTCAATTTTCTTTATCTCTGATTCAATTTGATTTGTGCTTAAGATGCAAATATAATTATTAGGGGTGGGCACTTTTTACCCAAAACCAAAACCGAACCGGGATCCAAACCGAAACTGAACCGAAGAACCGAGAACTGTGGGTATCGGATCGGATTTGGATCTCAAAATTGAGAACCGAATCAATTCGGTTCGGTTCCGGTTCTAAGAGTGTAGAACCGCTAATTAACCGTTTCGGAACCGAACCGATTTTGAGGGTTTTAATTAGTATTTTTTGTATTACAATTTTATGTTTTAGCTTAAAAGAGTTTAAATATGTATAATTTTCATCATAAATTGAACAATATTTTAATATCACATTAATTGGATCTAATTAAGCAAAACTATACAACTATATTAGAGAACCAGACCTTTAATTTCACAATTAATCATTCAATTGGGTCTAATTGGGTAGAACTGAGAACCACACCGTAGAACTGGGCCTAGAACCAAACCGAAACCGACTTATCGGGTCCGGATTTGGGTCTCCAAAATGAAGAACCGATTGTTTGGGTCTGGTCCGGTTCTGACCGGTTCGGTCTGGTTCCAGAACCGTGCCCAGCCCTAATAATTATGCCTGAAAATGTAAAATTAAATTTGAACCATTTCAAATATGGTTTGATAAATAATATCGGCCTAGTTTTATTTTAATTTCTTAAATCAGTGGTATTTTAGTCATTTTAGTATAGTTTGCCATAAAAAGTTTGTTAGGGTACTAACAAAGAGACAAAAATAGTTTGTATGAAAGTGTCATTTCGTTATAGTTAAGTGTAACAAATTGTCATTATCCTTTTTTATTATTATTATTATTATTATTATTATTATTATTATTATTAAAGAAACACCTTAACGATTTGAGCCATGAATGTTTAGTTTATACTATAAAGATTGTTTTTTTTTTCTGAATAAATGACTTCCAGGTCTGATACATAATTAAGGTTGGCTTACATATGGGTGATTCTTGAATTTAAATTTAATTGTCTTTTGAAACGCATCAAAAATTACAAAAATATTTAATTCCCCGGTTTAAAAAGGATAAGCACATAAGATAAGTCTGAGATTACCAAAAACTATAGGAGATTAATTAAATAAGTCTGAGATTTTTACGAAATTAGCTGTTATTTCATTACACTTGTAATTTCTGACCTTTAATATATGATTAAATTAATTAATTATTATTTTTTAATTGAATTAAGCATTAGTTATTACTCCATTACCCTTAAGTTACTATTATTTCCATGTGATTCTAATATACGGAAATTATTATGCAGTTCCTTCTTTTTTTTTGAAAATTATGCAGTTGCTTCGAAAAAAAGAAACAACTAAAGGTAAATTTATTTCAAAAAAAAAAGCTAAAAAGTAAATTACTTCGCCAATAAGATATAAGTAAAAGCAAAGATGCAAGAATATCTATTTTGTAACTTTAATTAATTTTTGGGATAATGACACTTTGTTCCACTTAATTATAGCGAAATGACACTTTTATACCTTAACTATTTTTGACTTTTTTTAGTATCCTAACAAACTTTTTGTGACAATCTATACTAAAATGACTACAATGTCATTAATTTAAGAAATCAAAATAAAACTAGTTCAATATGATTTATCAAACCATATTTGAAATGGTTCAAATTTAATTTTATATTTTCGGGCATAATTGTATTTGCATCTTAAGTACAAATCAAATTGAACCAGAGATAAAAAAAAATTGAACCAACTCAATTTATAGTTTTTTACACCAAGGGTAGTTTAGGTATTTTAGACATTTTAGAGGTAGGTTGTAACAAAAAATTTGTTAAGGTACTAAAAAAGAGAGAAAAATAGTTAGGGTATGAAAGTGTCATTTCGCTATAGTTAGGTGTATCAAAATGTCATTATCTCTTAATTTTTCAATCCCATTATTTTTTCATTAGTTCTTAAAAAGTCTTGTCCCATTAATTAGCACCAGCCATTTTTACAACACTGACTAATCTTTAAAATTGTTATAACTTATCTTGTCTAATGGTTACAGTATAAATCATAACGGCAATACAAATCTTAACTCCTATCCAATTCTAATTAATTGGAGCCAGATATCCTAATTAGCTCATGAGATCATTCATTGCATATTAGAGCAGCTTTAATGGGATTTGCTAAAAATGCAAAAATTATTACTCAATTTTAGTTGTGCTATTCAACTCTTACCCAAATTATCAATTTTTGACAAATATCAATCATTACCACTTTTCAACGTTGTCATTCATTTATTGGTTAAGGGAGATATTCCCCTAAGAACCTAAGATTCAGATTGAAAAATATGAACAAATGTCAGCCACACGATGAGATGAGCAACGGTGGACATTGATGCGGTGGCATAGAGGCGTAAATAAGTTGAAATTGTAATTTCTGTTAGTCTTTTAACATGTAAATATGGGTATTTTTGTATTCTCGCTCTGTTCTCAATCTCCCTTTCCTAGCGTCTCCATCAATTGCTCCTTTCTTTTCTCGCACTCTAGTTCTATGGTTGAAACACAATCTCTGATTTCCGGCGACATCAATGCCTTGGACTTTCGCGTCGTCCCCGGCACCGATTTCCCCGTAGACGGCGACTAAGTAGCATTTCTCATCCGAGAAACCCTAATAGACGGACGATGAATCACATCATAACCTGATCGTAGTGAAGTGGTAGTAGCGGTGCTCCAGCTATGGCAGAGGATATGGTTATGGACACGGCGATCAGAGATTAAGTTCTGATTCCTCTATCGGCGGACTTCGTCTCCAAGCTCATGCAGTCTTCTCAGGTTCCCGATCCCAAGATCGTCAAAGAAGGGTCTGTTTCTGATATCTTCTCTTCTATTATGTGTGTGGTAGCATCTACGATACTTTGATTTGTGAGAATTTTGATATGGATTGTTGTTGATGTTTGAATTGTTGTAGGCAAGTGATAATTAGGGCATGGAACCAGTTTGATTGGTGCTTGGTTTGTTGTTCTCGGACTAAGGACCTTTTTGGTTGATTAAGCAAATATTGGAAATCATGAAGTTTATGAAACTGGGATCTAAGCTTGATGCGTTTAAAGCTGATGGTAAAGCAATCAGGTGAGGAATTCTCTATTACCATCTTGTTCTTGTCCTCAATTTTCTTCATATTTTACCTAAAAATGTTTGTTTTGATGCTACCTTACATTTCTGTGTTTAAGCCTTGGTGTTTGCTTCCTTTATGCCTTCAGATATGATTTTCATTGTGCAGTCATGAAACTGTTATAAACATATACTGATATGAGCCCGACTCCGGACAGGAATCCTCTTCCGGTTCCGAGTTCCGGAAGATATTCGGATGTCCACATCCCGTTTCCAAAAGCATTCGTGAGAAAGAACAAGAGAGGAACAACAAAAGGATAAGGACTCTTTATTTTAATATATTATAGTAGCTTTGGGTTATCCTAGTTGGGTTTGGTTTTAGTTTGGACTTAGATTTGGTAGCAGAGTTCATGTTGATCTCTAACTTAGTAGGAGGTTGTGGGCAGGCTATAAATACCTGTCAATACCAATAATAAAGTATTGAGAATTATTTGGTAAAAAGTTTCACACGAGATCGGAGTTCTCTCACTAACGAATTCCTCCTGCAGCGATTGGACGAAGCAGGAAGCTCCGGGAAACCTCGCGTGACCCGTCGAGCGCACCACGTTCTTCCTATAGAGGACCCATAACCCGATCCCGCGCCGCGGACCATAACATATACATGGATCAAAATGGTTTTTTTTTGCCCTTTTGCTCTGATGGGGTTTTGTGTTTGTGTGCCTTTTTTGCTATAAATTAAATGATCTAATTCTGGATTGATTTGGTAAAAATAAAGAATTTGATAAGTAAATGGCCTACATGTGTGGATTAGTCAATGCAGATAAACTGTGGATTAGTAAATGGTTTGCTTACACCAACTAAATCCAGGAACTATTTTTTTTGAACAATTAGTGAATTTAGTTGAGATTTGGATGAGAAGTACAAATTTAGGTGTCTTACGTGATCGTTTTTGCAGCATGATGTCTTACTTGGTTGATATGTTATGTTGTGGTTTTGGATGAGTTTTTTTTTTTTTTAAATTTAAAATCTACTTATTAGAGAGTGATGTTTAGCTTGGTTGATCTCTTATAGAGATGCATGTTGCTGCTATTTGCAGTGTCTTCTCGGGGTATAAGCTTATCAATGCAAGAGTTTAGCTTTACAATTCGTATTCTTCGAGTCGAAGATCACGAATTTATCGACAAGAGAAGGCACAGAGTGCTGTGAAAAAGAAGAAGAAGAAGTCAAGTAACTTTTTGAAACTTGAATTTATGTTACTGTTAGAGAGGTGTTTCATACCAGTCAATGCATTTGGTTTGTGTTCAATTTCTCTAAATATATTGATACCAGTGTTTTCAAGACCCGTTTGAGTGTTCTTTTGTCATTGATTTATATGTTTTGTAATTGTTCGGGAAGTGTTTCATACAATTCGAAATGTCTTGTTAGTGTTGAATTTATGAACGGAGAGTGATGGTAGTTGCTTCTTTCTGTTGAAACATGATATCTGCTCATTTTGGTGAGATTGTTCGATCAAAACCTGTTGTAGTGTTATTTTGTCATAGATTTATATGTTTTCACTAATTGTTAGTTGAGGTTAAGAGAGTCATAGATTGATGTCAGTTGGTTGATTTATATGTTTCCAGTAACTATTAGGGAGGTGTTTCGTACCACTCAAATTCTATCGTTTGTTGTTAGTTGAGGTTAAGAGAGTATAAAACTTATGTTACCTTGTTGGTTTTTCTTCTTTTATTTAAGGAGATGATTTCAATGTAGATAGTTTATTGCAGGAGTCTCTATTGAATAAGGTGCACTAAAAATGTCTAATTCTAAGAAGAAACAGTCACATGTTGATCGTATAGATACTCGGTCATCTCCAAGAGGTCTATGTCATAGTATGAAGTTGTTTAATGTGAAGCAAATGTCTGATATTTAGGAGATGGTGTTTGGTGGAATATTGCAACGACAAACACTAGTTATAATAATGTTCCCAACTTTGTGGTATGTATATCTTTTTTTAAAATTTCATTTATATTCTTTCTATTTTATATTTCATTAAACTAAATCCAAAATTCATGAATTTATCAGCATGAGTGTTTTTGTGAATTCATGGCCAAGAACATGAAGAAAGGTGTTAAGAAATTATTATTCAACATGTAGAGCTGCCATGGGCTTCAAGGTTAAACCACGATCATTGTGGAATTTTCACTATGTGGCATGAAGTAAACTACATGGGTTCTGATCAATGGAAATCATTTTTGGAGAAAGATAACGTAAACTTATTTTCATTTAGTACGCACAATATTTTTATTACTTTTTATTGATATATCGATAATTTATTACTGTTTTTTATTTTCTTCTGTAGATTGTCAAATCCAAAAGCCACGAGTCCAGTTCCTATACAGATTGCTCACATGAAAAAAATACAATGTGGAAGATTATGTACAAAAAGAAAAGAATGAATATAATTCAAAGAAAATTGATTTCAAGATTACTGAAAATACGAGGACATAGTCTGTACATCTTTGAACACATGTCGTCGTCGTTGTTGTTGTTGTTGTTGTGAGAACATATGCATTTTCATTTTCTATGTTCAATTACTGTTAAAAAGGTGTTTCATACTACCCAAAATTTCATATTTGTGTTTAAGTTTTGTAAAACACTGATGTCAATTGTTTTTATCTTGATATGTGATCATTTTGGTGAAATGGTCTCTCCAAACCCCGTTTCAGTGTTCTTTTCTCATAGATTCATAGTTTTTAAGATAATTTTAGAAAGATGTTTCATACTAACCAAAATTTCATATATGTGTTTAAGTTTTGTAAGAGACTGATGCCAATTGTTTTTATCAATATATGTGATCATTTTGGTGAAATAGTCTCTCCAAACCCTGTTTCAGTGTTCTTTTCTCATGAATTCATAATTTCTAAATTACTGTTAGGAAGGTGTTTCATACTACTCAAAATTTCATAGTTGTGTTTAAGTTTTGTAAAAGACCAATGTCAATTGTTTTTATCTATATAAGTGATCATTTTGGTGAAATGGTCTCTCCAAACCCTGTGTCCGTGTTCTTTTCTCATGAATTCATAGTTTCTAAATTACCGTTAGGAAGATGTTTCATACTACCCAAAATTTCAGATTTGTGTTTAAGTTTTGTAAAACACTGATGTCAATTGTTTAAGTTTTGTAACTTTCTGTTAGGAACATGTTTCAAACACATTTATTTTGTTGCAGAAGCTAAACCAGAAACATATTTCATATACTCAATGTAGAACAAATGAAATTTCAGGATGTTACCCCAATTAGAGAGTTTGAGTAGTCTAAACATGTTCTTAACAGTAAGTGAGTAGTGTGAAACATGTTCCTAACAATTTGAGTAGTCTTAAACATGTTTCAGACTTAAATTTAATTGACATTTATTGTTAAAAAATGTTTCAGATTTCAAAAAACTCTTATTTTTTGGAACAAAATCAGTTTCTGAGAAATCACAAAAATAATTAACAAAGACCGATTCATTGTTCGTTCATCACACAAAGTTGAGAAAATCACAAAATCAGCATAGAAATTGAACGTCCGATGATTGATTGAACAAAATTGAATTTTCGATGATCGATTAATTAATATTGATTGATCATCAAAGAAATTATTGTAGTCTCGGAGCCGAGGCTCCATCTCAGCGAACTTGTCGGTGAAGCCGATCCGGCTCATGTCAAGGTACAGCCCGAGCTCCTCTCGCCATTTTTGAACCACCGCACCAAACCGCCGCTCCACGGTGTGAGATCGGACCAAATCGGCGGTGACGAGTAAAATAGGAGAAGAATTGAGGTCGGCGGCGGACGATGATCACCGAAAAGAGAGGCGACGGAGGGCCGGAGGTGTCGCATAAGGAGGAGTCATGGAGGCGTCAATGAAGGATTCGGAAATCATGGTCTCCCAATCTTCTAAGCCAACACGAGGCCGCAATGTTCCCTTCGCCGAAGACGAGGTCGAGGCCGTTGGGTATAGGCTGCAACTCTGACGCTCAATCGTGCTTCCTGGAAGGGCCGCCATGTTCTCTGCGGAGCCGCCGCCGAAGGAGGAGGAGGGGTTTCAGTTTGTGAGCAGCAAATCTGTAAACATTAATGAGGTTCACATATGAGAGGTTTGTGGTTGTTTTATCTATATACCCTTATGGGTATTATTTGATTTATTTTAGTGATAAATAAGGTGATTAACAAGGACCATAGATCATTTTTCATCTAATGGATGACAACAATTCCTAAATTCCTATTTGAATGATGGTTTATAGTAGAGTACATCCCATTGGTTAAACTAGTATAATAGTAGGCATGTAATCAGCTACAAATACTATTGTCAGGTACAAATATACGAATAGGTAAAGACCATTGGATTGAAAAACATACGGTTCAGATTAGTGACAATTAGAGTGGCACGCACTATAATTATTGCTAGTTTTAAACCCTTTCATGTCTTTGGTCAATGATAATGGGGTGGTTTTGTATTTTGTACATGGGTTGGAAATTTCAATCACGCTCAATCTCGGATTCTTTGTGGCTTCTAGAAAAATCTAACCTTTCCTTTTTCAAACTCTATCAATCATTTGTCGTCGAATCACCAAACCCTACCACTAGTCGTCTCTTACGTTGTCTACGAGTGCTCAGCCTGTGATGATACCCACCGATGTCCATACGACGCCGTTGTGCAGCTCTCACTTTCTCCTTTTGCCTCGATCTCGTTTGTTTGTCTCTCAGCTTGGACTCGGAGGTATGGGTTGAGGACATTTTTGATTCTGGATAAGCTTTGCGATGTGAGCGAGAAGGTTTGGAAAGGGTACGCGGTGCAGCTTCGGTTATAGGTTTGATTTTGTTGGGGGGGGGGGGTGTTGGTGGGTTTGATCGGTCCGATGTGGATTGTTTTTTAATTGTGGGGTTTTGTGTTTGGTGTGGTTTTGCTCGGTGAAGTGAAATTTTGAATCGACCATTATTGATTAGCTTGGTTTTGAATACTCAATTTCGTGAATTTGAATATTGCTAAAATTTTGCTCGTGAATTTGATTTGGTAGTTGATTGGATTTTGCTGATTGTTTGAACATTTTCTCTTGTTTTGCTGATTGATAAAATTTTGCTGATTGTTTGAACATTTTCTCCTTTTTTTTGGATTTTCTTGAGACGCCATTTAATAATTGTGATTTCTCTTTGAAGAACGTTAGGGCACCGCAGTTCTCATCTTCATCTATATTTGTTTGACACGCCTTGTCTGTTTCTCTTTCTTTTTTTATCTGCATGTGTCGATTGAATATACATCGAACAGATTGAAGACTTTCTAAAATATGTTAGGGCACCACAGTTCGGGTCTTGCATGTCTTGATTTGTGATTTTATCAATATGTACTATCATATTTCTATCAATTTTGTATGCCACTTAATTAGTGATTCAGTATGTAATTGCTAATATACTGAAGGATTAAGCATTTGATATGTGTCAGATCTTTAACATGATGATGGGTTAGGTACAATTCTGGGTTCACTAAACACGAAATCAATTGCCATTGTCAATGCTTACATTTTTTCCATGTTTCCATGATATTCCAACATGATTCTATGCTTTCATTACAACATTATTCTATATTTTAATTGTCAATTGTTCCATTGATCCTTTATTCCATATTTTTATTTTGCCAAATTTTCATTTTGCAATTCAAATAATATATCATCCTATAAAATCACATGCAATGTTTCGTGGTTGCAGTCTGTATTATTTTCATGACTTCATCCTTTCATATTTTGTATGGGATAAATTTCTTTCTCGCATTCGAACCACTTTACATATTAGCATTGTTCCAATTTCCATATTAGAATTACATGATTCCATTTCATACTTACTCCATTATTCCATTATGCCCATGACCCAATGTATTGCAATGGTCACATTCCTTTCCCCCGTTACTGCATTTTAGTTTGGTTAACATGGTGCCCATATGTGATGGACTCCATTGGTACTTTTTAGAAAATTTTCTTTCATATGTACACTGTAATAATATGCTTGTGAGCCCTACTTTTTATGGGAACCAAATATTTATATTTATACTGGGAGGCAATCGAGGATGTTGATAAGGCTGCTGATTACAATTGGTGTGCTGCCATACTCACAAGTCTGCACGCAACAAAATGTGATTGGGAACTCAAGCGAAACCACAAAAAAACCCCAATTTTATGGTCCTCTGACCTTCTTACTGGTACTCAAAATTTACTTTTATTTTTGCACAATATTTTCCTTAATCATTTTTAAATATTACTAATTTTGTTTTATGTTCCAGTTATTTTATTTAGATCGCGTGGAGTTTGGGATGGTAAGGGTGGATCGAGTGTGGCCAACACTCGTAGGATGGGCGAATAAAGTTGTTGATGAGCGCATAAGCACATAATTGGCAAAAAAATCCGTCGAGAAACGCCATGTAGTTGCTGAGAGGATGCGTAGGTCAACACTATACAGTGAAAATGACCACGCATATGAATGGTCACATGCGAAGGTACTTTGTTTAACATATATTTCACCCTAACTTGCTTCCAAGTTAAATTATTGCATTGTGTCATTATGATTTCATTAAATTATTCCAGTTGTTCTACCATACAACTTTCATGTCTGTTATGCCCACATATTTCATTATTCCATATTCAATTTTTCCATTACTCCACAAATTCCATTATTCCATTACGATTCAATCACATAATTGTTCCATTTTTCGATATTCCATCATTCTAGTATTCCATTATTCCACATATTCCATTATTCCATTACAATACAATTACATTATTCCATCTCCCGACATTTATGTGATTTTATTACAAATGGAATAATGATTTTGTTCAAAATGGAATCAATGAATCATTTTACTCGATTTATGAATAAAATGGAATCATGGAATTACCATTTACACATGAGATTATGTGCAAATTTCATGATTCCATTTGCACATGATTTCATGATTCTATTTTATTCATAAGTCGATTCAAATGATTTTTTCATTTCATTTTTCACAAAATCACATAATTACATTACTCGATTTTGTACTTATTTTCATGTCTCATTAAGTAGTAGAGTTTTCTAATTTTTGATGATAATTTTCTGAATATTTTTTTCAAATTTAAATTCCTAGAATCTTGCTAATTTATTTCTCAATTTCCTATTTTAATGCATTTCATTGATTATCAGAATCAAACGCAATAACCATCATACCCTTTTATTGATTTAATGCATTTTTAATTAATAAAATCACAGTAGAATCTAGATCTTTAATTCATTACATCCAATGGATGTAATTTATTCTTATATTTGTATTTAATCAACCATTTGTAGGGAAGTGCATCCCATAATAATATTAGGCAAATATGTTAACCCTTTATTACAAATTTGACAATTTGCAATACAAATATGCCAACTTCCATTAGAGACGAAAATTGTTATTTTGCCAAAAGTATAGCAAAAGCAACTCCAATGGAGGTTGCTAAAATGCAAAAATTATTATTCAACATAGTTGCTATCCAACTCCAACCCAAGTTGCTAAATATTGATGCATATATCAATCATTATCACTTCCATTAATTAAACTAATATAATAATATTAAATTTATACCAATTTTGCTTTAGTGAGTCGGCAAATATGCCAATTCACTATAACAAAATTGACAATTTGCATTTGCAATACAAATATGCCAACCCCTATGAGAAATGAAAGTTGCCATGCCATTGGAGTTGCTCTTAGAATAGTCTAAGCATTGCACGATGCTACATTTAGAAAATTTACATAATTATTCTCATACCACATATTTTCCCACAGAATAAATTAGAACCAAGTATTCTATAAAGTTGAATTCAAGTATACAAGTCAACAATCAACAAAGCAGAATCAGTGTGTTGATGTTTTAGTACACCCTGAGATGCAACTTGGTGTTTTAAATGTAAGCAGTCATTTTGTCGTAACCACTTTACAGTATCGCCACATTCTTGACTAATGCACTGATTATCCGTCACTGGTCGGGTTTCGTTTTGTCTCGAGTGGTTGCTGTGCCGGCAGTGCAAGTGCCTGGACTAGAAGGAATCTGCAAACACGCATCAAGCTTCCGTCTACTGAATGCTTTGAGCAGCAAAATTATGATGTGCTCAACAGACCCCAACCTGTCCTCGTAGGTTTTATCCATCATGTTTTTGGGGTTGTTCAAGAACAAGTAGATGCCAATCATCTGCCTAATTTCTTTCAGCTTCTCAACATGGTTAGGATTTTGGGGTTCAGAGAACAAACCATACTGAAAAAGTATGTCATGTCAAAATTTTAAAATAAAAAAATCCAAAGATATAATATACATGAAACAATGTGGTATATTGCTATGGAAACGTACACACTGGAGATCTGCCGTCGCCAATTTGAACATTTCACTCAGCTTTGGAAAATACTTGCTCTTTATATGTTCAACCTTCAATGCAACACGAAATCATCAGAAAATAATATACTGGTTCGTTGTCATAAACTGACTGAACTAGAGAATACGAGAAGGAGCTATGTTTCTATAGTATTCACTGGATCCCATTATGGGCTGAAGATTGATATCCAAAAATAGTGTGATAACAAAAAGTGTGTGCAAACATGTGCTTAAAGGTTATATATGATTTTAAGCATTACCTTCACATAAACTCCCTCTTTCTCTTCTTCTAGATTTTCTTGCCCTTTCATGGATGTGCTGACTAGGGTTGCAATGAAACAGGTATAGTTAGTAATGTGATTCACAACTACCCGGAAAAAACAATGCCAGCATAGTGAATTCATAAAACACAGTGTGCACATTAGTCCAAACTCTCGAAGGGGGAGAAAGTGTATGAGAGAACTGGTTCATGACTACTGTACTATGTTCAAACTGACATGGTATGAAATAACTATATCTGCTCTTCAGTCACATGTACAAAGCAAGGTACCTGATGTCTGAAGTGCAGGTTGCATATCACACTGAGATGGAATTGGTGGTTGTTGAGAACTTGCTGGCTGTAAATTGGGTAAAAAATCCATCGGCTGTAGATATGGCTGTGTATGCTGGCCATGAACAACAGGTAAGAAAGCCGAAGCACCATGTTGGCTATGCCTCTGATATGCAACTTCATCCCGCTGCTTGCAAGAATTACCACTTTCAGGCATCTGCCCATGCTGCTGTTCTACATACAGATTACTTATGTGATCAAATGATTGGTTCTGTTGTCTCATCAAATGCAGATTCTGCTCCAACGTAGAAAAACTCTGAAGAAGGCAATCAGACTGTTGTGTTTGCTCAGAAGGTTGTGACAGTGTCTGACATAGTTTATTCTGCAAATGTCCTTGTTCAGAGTTAGTTTGCACAGAGCCTCCAACATTTTCCTTCTCAAACAGCTTTGAAACCTCAGGTAATTGCTGCTGACAAGACCCTCCATGTAAAGTCAGATCTTTCTGCTGGACCTGTTGCAAAACCTTCTCATGATTAACAGAAATATTGGGAGATTCCCTTTTACCCGAAGACACTCCTACCGATCTCTGCAAAATGCCTGCCACATTTTGTTGGTTGAAATTCTCAGAAGCAATATTTGCTGCATGAGTCTGAGCTGAACCATTGGTGCAAAGCCTTGCATATGGTAAGACAGTAGAGCCTTGAACATCAGATGAAGCAAGTTCATTAATACTGTTCTGCAATACTTTTCGTTGATGGGCTGATGAGTGTTTAGCAGACAGGGAAGAGGGTGGGTTTTGCACCTTCAATTGGGACTGGATACTCTGAGAAGCTGCAAAACGAAATGATTGTTTTCATATACAAAATAAGATGATAAAATAAGGACAGACACATCTTGAAGGGATTAAACTCAGAAGCTGATAATCATTTAGTAGTTTGGAAATTACAAATCAAAGCCTCAATTAGAAAATCCAGAATTTGAAAATTGAGCTGCATATAGGTTAGTGGTAGCTGAAACTTAGTAAATAGGAAGAGTACGTTAAAAACAAGGGAAGTAAAACACATAGATCCAAAAGATGAAACCACAATGTTATCATATACAAGTTTTTTATGGGTTGTTAAACTTACTCCAGCCCAAAAGCTTAATTTATTATGTGAAAAGCCCAAATAGTTTAACAAGTGGTCACTAAGCACACATTCTTTCAATGTGAGACACTTGTATATTCCTCACATGCAGACTAAACAACATAAAGGACCTCACATGCAAGGTTCAAAATTGCGGAAATGAGCCTTGAGGCATTTTTCGTTAGCAATGCGAGGCGTAAGCCTTGAGGCGCAGTGAGGCGTAAGCCTCAATAATAAGACCAATAAATTCAAATAATATGATAAGAGTAAGAAAAAATATAAAGAAAAATAAGCAAAATAGAAATCATCAAAATATTTGCAAGAATTTAAAACTAAATAAGCAATTATAAATTAAGAATAAATCAGGTAAAATAAAATAAAAAATTCAGCAAAATAAACAAAAATAGAAATCATCAAAGAATTAGCAAAAATTAAAGGAGATGAGAGGGAGGGAGAATAGTGGTCGGCTAGAAAATGTGTTGTTGGATGGAAGTGTTGCTGATTTTTCTTCTAATTTATGTTTTAATTTTGTATTCCTTAGATTTGTTAGGTTAACTTTAGCTTCTTAGTTCTTACTAACTTAAAGATCTCAATAACAACATTTAAGAGAACTCAGATATAAAACTTTCATAAAAAGCCCATAATGGGTTTTTTAAAATTTAAATTTTAGCCTACAATTTGAGGCGTAAGCCTCAACCACCTTGATACCTAAGGTGCGAGGCGTAAGCCTTGACGGAGCCGAGGCGTTAGCCTCGGTACACAGATGAGAGGCGTAGCCTCAAAGGCTGTTTTCGACAGCCTCACCTTGAGGCGAGCCTCAAGGCGTAAGCCTCAATAGCTTTTTTAAACTGTGCTCACATGTAAACCAAGAATATATGAATGGGAGGAAGCCCACACGGGTCACGCGCCAAATACCAAACCAAGCTCTCATACCATGTTAAAACTGACAACTTCTTGATATTCACTGTGTACAAAGTTTACATGTTTATACATATAGTTATAAACTCCAACTAGAAACAAACTCTAGAAGATCCTAACTGATATAACAAACTCTATAAGTCCCGGTTGATTCCAAACCTTTCAATTGTCTGACTAAACTCTCCAGGTTACAATGCATTGACGAATACTCAAGATGATTATCTTTGTAACAAGCTGGGCATAATTAATATATGTCTCTAGCTTGAGGAATGTAGAGAGTAGAAATCAATTAGGGATTGATGCATATCTATAAGGATCTTTTAGAGTCTGTTTCCTAGCTGAAGTTGACCATTGTAAGTTTGCACCTATAAATATGTCAACTCTTTACACATTAAATATCAACAAGTCTTCACTTTTACATAGGTTACAATTCAATATTCCTCTAGGAGGAATGTTTTATTTCAGTATAGTGCTAATATGTATCCATGTGAATGAGCCAATATGATCTGCTTTTGGTCCATGTAGCCTACCTCAATTGATTGGGAAAAGGCTAAGTTGTTGTTTTAGTATAGTGCAAATATGTGTAAAAGTGAGTCAAAACATATGTTGTGGTAATGTAAGTCAATCGAACTGTTAGCACCACAATTAAGGTAGTGAAGTTGATGGAAGTACACACTGCATAAAACCCCCAATTAATACAACTAGTTGGATCTAGGACAATATTACCAGTAACGGAGGTTGATCCCGACAAATTACACAATGCATCCTGAGATGTTTTCTGTAACGTCATCATCTTTATCGATATCTTCCTTTGATAGTCATCCTAGAACAGAAACTGGTCAATATTTTTGGCAAAAATAAATGACCATATAAAAGCACAAATGAAAATTATTACACTCTTCAGCAATGCACTAAACTAACAAGTCTAAACAACTATTCATAGAGATAGATGAAAAGTCAAATGAGCAGCACAACACCTGAAATAAATAAAACTGTAGTCAAGAAACAAAATGACTAGGTTCAGGGTTGATTTAGAGTTCAAGGTGGTATTGACCATGTTCAGGATGGTTGGAAATTTCTCCATAGGTTTGTCATTATTATAATTAGGTTTATCATTATCCATTAGAGGTATTAGAACTTATGTACGGGTGCATATAAATGTAACTTCTATGCAACATCAATAATATGAACCATGTCGGTTGCATAGAAGTTACACTTATATGCAACTTGCATAAATCCTCATAGAATTAAACCTCTAATAGATAATGATAAACCTAATCAATTATCCAAACTTAAACTAGCTAATATTATCTCCAACACTCCCTCTCACGTGCAAACTGGTTAACATACCAAGTCTTACGTGATAGAAGCATTAGAACAGAAAGATACAAATGGAACAATGTCCAACCAGCTAGAACCTTGACCCCACTGAATATGTTCAATACCACCCTGAAACAAACATTTGAACATATCAAATACATCCATGAACCAAGAAACATTTGAACACATCTGTAGAAATCTATAAATTATTGTATTATTGATGAATAATTGAATACTCAACAATGACGTACATAGAGTAGCTCTCGATTTATAGAGAGAAAAGCTCCTACATATAAGAAACCATAGCCTCACACGTACGAAACCCCAACCGCCACATTTTAGTAAATAAGCCCTAAGTACACCTTGGCCCTATTCTAACACCCCCTCACTTGCAAGTCATATAACACAACAAGTCTTGCCCGTGGGCAAAAATTGAAATTCTAATACTCCCCTCTAAATGTCGTAGTTTCCGAAGAACAAGAAATAATATTTAATATTTCAACAATATCCAATACATGCCTGAACCCCAAACACAGAACCCAAAGTACTAACTAAAACTATAATAACCAAAACAGACATATGGCGGTGTGTGCTTCAATTGCTTGTTGTGTTGGTCTGCAACAATCTAGTGGGTTTGAGCACCACCGTTGTGGCTGTGACGAAGGAAGATGAGGGTGGATGATAGAAGGACCATTTCCAGAAATAATATTGCCCTCCCCACCCGTTAGAACCAACGAGTGGGCATAACCCAAAACAACTTAATAACTAGTCAAATATGAACCATCTATATGCACCTTAAATAGATCTTAATAGGATTCAACCTCTAAGTGATAATGATCAACCTGATCAATTATCTAAACTTAAATTAATATTATCTCCATCAACACGATGTTGTTAATATCTAAGAGTCTAAGACTGTGAAGGAAACTAGAAATGCTGAGTTCATGTTTTGGGATACAATGCTACACGGGGTGACATTGTTATATGTACAAATTGTTGTTGACCCTTAACACTCAGGCATTCACTTAAAACAAATGATCTAATATGATGTTAATGCATATTGCATAAATACTATACCGCAGACAGAGTATTGTAAAGGCACCTGACTTGTAGCACGAGAATATATCCTCTCCTCAAACTTCAAAGCAATTTTCTTAACTTCAGATGATAGATGATCATGATTAAATGGAGCACGCTTCCTTAACACATCCACACTACAGAGTACAAAATAAATGTTTAAGTTCAATAATAAATCATTTATCTGCCATCATAAAGAAGAATTACTAGAAAGAAAAAGGCAATGTATGGACAAGTTAAGGACTAGGTGGGGCACAAAATGAGTCATAAAACTGCACAAATCACTGATCATGTAAACCCTATTCTAGTTGTATAAAATGTGCTAATCTAAAAGAAGAGTGTGAATATCAGCTGTATAAATAATTAAAAAAGAATGTCATTATGTCTCATGACTGATGTTAATGTATGCTCCAAACAGCAGTGTTCTAAATATCCCCAACTTGTCCGACTAGTCCCCGATTAATCCTCTAATCCGATTTATTTTCCAATTAAGCCCTAATTAGTCCCCATAAGGCCCTCTCCGCCCGACTAGTGCCTAGCATTTTTTTAGAACACTGCTAAACAATAAATGGAAGCCCTGGGGTGTTAAAAAAAGTGTGTACCAACCAACGTCTAAGAACAGTTTAAAAATTAAGGTGACAGTTTCAGTAGTTACTACTTCAGGTGACAACTTTTCTCACTGCAACTGTATACCAAAGTCATTCTACTTCTTTTGTCATCACTTTATAACAAGGGGGGACTAGTTTTTCCAGTTACATCTAAACCAAAGTATAGCTAGTTGACACAGCAAGTAGCAACAGAAACTAACCATGTATGATAAGATGTAGACAAATTTGAATTCTAGAAGCATCCAAATGGACTACTATAGTACACAAGGCATTTTGAATCAATTACTACCCTTAATAGCATGTACTTTACTATAGACAATGTACTAATAGTATTGGCTGAAGAAATGAACTGAGATTAGTGCAAGAAACCAATCATAACTTACATTTTATTCACAATCTTTTCTCTATGCTCTGGGCCAAACTGAATATTTGAATTGGTCACTTGCATTTTAGTTACACCTTGAGCAGGCACCCAAATTTTAGCAACCACCATAGAAAGGGAACAGATGACAAAAGGCTATAAGCAAAGACAAATACTGATATTTGAGCAGGCAATGACGTTAGAACATAAAAGGTAATGAAAACATATACTAAATTAATGAATTGAACTTTGAGACAAATAATTTTGAGAAGCATGCATCAAAAGGAGAGAATGAAGAAGAATCTATGGAAGTATGAAATATTCCGAAGCAGACCCGACTTTGGAAATTCTAATGATTGTATAGGAAAGCAGAACAGGCAGTCCTGAGCTACAAAACAAAAGCTCTGATCTACAGGTGCACTTTTCTATCGTTAAGTATGCTTACTCATGTACACAAACTGACAAAGCATCAATATTATATGCTCTCCCTGGATATAACTGAAACAATCGCATGATTGCATATTGTGCGTGTACAAGTCCAGCTGGTCTTTTTACCAAAAACAGACTCGATATAGAAAGAAAGACATCACTAAAGAATTAGAACACTGATTTTGTGAGTTTCATTGGAACTTGAAACTGTTGCAAAAGTATTTGCTATAGAGTTGTGACAAGTTTGTAATACAAAACCCCTAGTCACAGGTTGACACATTCATGACAAATTTAATTTGTAGGGGGTCTCTAAAATTAGATAGCACAACAATACAGGGTGACGGTAAAGAAGGATTGCATCATCATTGCTACCTGGATCCAAGACATTATCATCAATAGGAGAAGGGTTAGACCCCGATGAATTAGGCTTGGTATTCTGAAATTTTCCTTTCATAATCAACATCTTCTTTGATACCTGTTGTAGATAATCGTCCTAGAAGTAGAAATGTATCAATATCTATATTTTCTGAAAAATGCATAACAACTTTTATTCTTCTTACTGATTTAATATAAAAAGAAGCAAAAGTATTTATTACAACATATGAACAAGCAGTTACGAGAGTTCTAATCAACAATTGCATTAGCATCACCAGGTAGGTACACACACATTACTGCTCTAGTTAAGGAAGATATGGCTCAAAACAAAGCTGCAATGAGCAGTACTGTATTAAATATATTTAAAGAATCTTGGAAAAAAAATGGATAGGAAAAATGAGAGCCGTCAGCTTATCAAAATAATATGGGCATACAAAGTGAGACAACAAAATTCGTTTGATACACCTGAGTAGTGTATCAATAAAAATAAATGAGAGAGGTTTTATTAGATACTTCCAAATAATTCAAGAGACCTGGTTTCTTTTCAGCCTAGGACTCAGCTACAAGACAATACTTAGATTCAATTTGATACTCCCTACGCTGCCTCTTCCCTATTTTATACTACTCAAACTAAAACATTAAGGAAAGAAAAATAAAAGGAACACACACTAAGGAAATAAAAGAAAAGAAAAACTCGTCTTGGGAGTAAACTTATTCTCCAAGAAAACTTGTCCTTCCTAATTTGTTGTCCTAGAGTTAAACAGGTGTATCACAGTTCAATCACAACAATAAGGTCTGCGCCTTCCTTTCAAGAAGATATATTACAAATTTATAACCAAGGTTCTACAACTCGGGATTTGGGAGAACTCAGCTAGGCAAAAAATAAGGAGTTTTGAGACAAAACTCGTTCTGCATTAAATGAATATTATATATTCATATATAACTCACATGAAAGACAAAAATTAAAATATTTTAGTAAAATAAGATACTTTCAAACAACTTAATAAGTTAAAAAAAAATCACAAACTATAGAACAACTTCAAAGCATATGTAAAAAGTAAAAACAAAATTTGAACAACTTTGACCAAAATTAAACCACCGAGAAAGAATTTTAAAACTCTGTCCAAAATTTGGCCAACTCGATTATACCAAGTACTGGGGGAGAACTCGAGAGTTTAGAACATTGTTTATAACATGAATGCTAGTCATGAAAATATTATACCTAAAGAGTAATAAAGATACCTGACTCGTGGCTGTTGAATAAATCTTCTCCTCAAAACGTATAGCAATTTCGTTAATTTTAGATGATGCAAGGTGCTTGGAAGACGGAACAAGATTTTTACATGTATCCGCGCTACAAAATTAAATGTTTGTGAATGAAGCATTTATGAAATATATCAAATTAAAAATAACAAGAAAAGAAGGAAGATAATAGTGCTCGTATGTTTAATAAATGCATGTTCTAACAACTACAAAAGAGTGTTCTGAAGTTGAAGAACCATTGTTTCTATTATCAGACCACATATTCATATGATTGTTACTTCACAAGGATGGTAGTGAGTTGGTCATTGTCATGATTATTGCTTCATTTACTTTTTGGCATTCCATTCTCATTGGTGGACTACATTTATAGGCACACCATACTATATTATCATCATCAGCTCTGCCCCATAAAGTATATTACTTCCTGTTAAATATTATGAATAATGGAAGTATATTATCATCAGATTATTCCTTAGTAATTAATATAATGTCACCCAAAACAATTTTTGGATTTTGCTTAGAACCTCATACAGAAAGTGATTAACCTATTTCCAACATTTGCTAATCAGACCTACTTTACATTTTTCCACTTAACTGTGTTTTAAGTGTTCCAAACAAGATATTCCTAATTAAGAAATGGCAAAGAATGTACTGAAAACAAGATTGAAAAAATAAGGAACTATAAGACCAATTTACAATCTAGAGTGATATTAGAATCATTATCATAAACAATGCAATCTGCTTTTTCCAAGTGCTTCCATTTTAAACTAAAGAATCTGTAACAAGTTAGTCAGCAGACACAATCAGTAACTAAGGAAGTAGAGGCCTGCATAATAACATGAATTCGAGAAGCTTCCGATTAGACCAAAACAATAAAACTTCTTGTAAGACCACCTACTTTAATCAGACTGCTAAAATGAAGTCCTAACTCCTAAGAAATGGAAACAAACTAAGTGGCTATTTTTTACATTTAAAATAGTAACTTACATTTTATCCACAGCCCGTCTTCGAGTCTCGGAACAAATTTGCGTTTTCCTGCCAGCTGCTTCCATTTTAATTACACCTAGCAACGATCAAAATTCAGCCCCTCCCGTAGAAAAGAAAAGGTGATCCGGATGTACTTCCCCGATAAACGGAAGTATCTAGTAGCAAAATACATATCCATAGTCTTTCCCAATATCAACAATGGTGCTACTTTTCTTTTAAGTTACACAAATAAGCGACCAAAATCCTCATGCCAAAAAAGCATCAACAAAAAGAACTACTAAAAAACCCAAAAACCAAGCATCTAATTGGATATAAATTGATACCCAAAACTCAAATTTCAGAACTACTTCTATACATATAACCAACCAAACTCATGAACCATCAAATTCTACACACTCCCAAATATGAACCCCACAACTGGACAGAACAAAAGAGAGTAAAGTAAAGAGAAATCATTGCATAGAGTGTGAAGGTAGTGATTACCTTGGAGCTTGGACACTAACCCTAAAATGTGGTTGTTGATTCTTGAGGATGCGGCTTCAGTACTTGAGTGTCATAAGAGAGGAACCTATAAAATTGATTATACAATCATCGTTAATGCAGTTCCCTTTTTGATTCGTTATAAATATGAACAAAAACAGACTCTGAAATCAAATTCCTGTATGTGATGAATTGAAAATCCGTTTTCAAATGCCCTAATTGATCCAAAATGGGCGTAGTGAGAGAAACGAACCCTAGAGTGGGTGCAATTGAAGAGCAGTAGAGACGAATGTAGCGTAGAAAGAGAGGCGGCGATTAGGGCACGGTACCTTTAGGAGGAGTCCGGCGGAGGCTTGAGAGTCAAGGAAGCTACTTTATATGTGTGGAGTCCTCGCTTTCAGCTTCATTGAGGTGGGAGGGACGAGCCACTCTGAAAAACTATCCCGCATTCCCCAAAATTTATTTGGGGTACCATACTCAATTTAATAAGGGTTTATTCAATTTAAAAAGTTTTTTCAAGTCTTCTGGTATTCAGTCATGATTTTATAAATAATTTTAAAAGTACTGTGGTATTCAATCGTGACTTTAAAAATACTTTTAAAATGTAAAGGTATTTTAAAAGTCAATGACTTTAATTGATTTTAAAAGTTTTTGTAGGCATAACAAACTCTTTTAGAAATATCATTTCAAATCATGAGATTTGTAAAGTTATTCTATCAAAATCATCAAAACTCTTTATAGACTTGAAAGAGTTTTGTAAACTTTAAGAATCCATAAACTTTTAAAAGTCATTCAAAATCTATTAAAATCCTAATTGAATACATCCCCCTAAGTCTTTTTTACATGTACCTAATTTTTTTATGGTAAAGTACATCTAGCCACACCCAACTATACCCAAAAGACACCTAACTACACCCAATTTTAAAAGTGGACATCCAGCCCCCCAAAGTATTGAAAACAGACAGATGGCAAAAAACGTTAAAAATTCTGTTAGTTTTTGAAGTAAAAAGACAAAAATGCCCTTGGCCACTCTCAAAATTGCAAACCTTTTACATAATTATTGGGCTAATTGTGAAATGACTATTTTACCCCTAGATGAATACCCAATTGAACTAATGAATTGAGGACAAATTTTTCTTTTCATATAATCAAATAAAATAATTAACAATTTAAATACAAGATTTATGAAATTACCATTTTACCCCTAATTGAACAAAAACTTGAATGATACATTGAGGGGCAAAATGGTCTTTACATGTAAAACAAATAAAATAATTAACAAGTGAAATTACTATACTGCCTCCTTCTTCAACCTCTCATCTCTCACTCTCTTTGGTTCATCAAAATGACGGCGACGGTAGGCTGGGCTTTGGCGAGCGCAACGGTTGGTTGGGCTCCTACTAGCACGACGGTGGCGTATGGACCTCGAACTCCGAGATTAATTTGGATCTGGTTCGCGAGGGAAACCAGAGGACGTGAGAGTTGTTGGAGAGAAGGTTGAGGTCGCGGATCGAGGAGAAGAGGGCGGTAAGGGAGGAGAGCTTCTTATGCCAGGCGTGGGTGGACCAGAGGCGGTGGTTCCGACGGTCGACGGGGAGGTGCTCGCGGTGGTTGTGGTCAATTCCCAAATCGATTTGGGCGGAGGGTTCGTGGCCACGATTTGGGCGGAGGGTTCGTGGCCTGAAAATCGCCACAATTTGTGCGGAATCGATTTGGCCTTAAGCGGAGGCGGAGGACGGGGGCAGGCGATGGCAGCGAGCAGCTTGTGAGGGTTTTCTATAATTTTTAATTTTATATTTGAAAAGACAAAAATGTCCCTACATTTTAAGTTTATTTTTATTTATTTGAGGGTAAATATGTAGTTTTATAATTAATATAATTTGTATTTAAGTTTAATGTTTTTTTGAAAAGACAATTTTGCCCTTTAACTTTTATTAAATGTTTTATACAAATGAGGGTAAAATGGTCATTTCAGTTTTAACAATTAATGACACTATTTGAGAGAGACCAAGGACATTTTGTCTTTTTACTTCAAAAACTAACAAATTTTTAACGTTTTTTACTATTTCCCTATTTTCAATACTTTGAGGGAGCTGGATGTCCACTTTTAAAATTGGGTGTAGGTAGGTGTCTTTTGGGTATAGTTAGGTATGGCTAGGTGTACCCCTTTTTTTTTATTACCCATAAGGTAACCGGGTTAAATCTAACAAAATTATAGTAAGTAAAATACCCTTATATGATTTTCTCCTTTCGTTTTCTAAAACGTTGAAAGAAAACTAAATTAAGTTTACTAATTTAATAGAAAATGAAAAATAAAACATTTCTTCTCTCGAACCCTTTTGGGATGTGTTTGTCAACTTCGGCAGGATTCTGACATCTATTGTCTTTTTTTATAAATTTCTCATTCGTTGTGTGGATATTTGAGTTTTGGGGACGATTTTTTTTGTGTTATCGTGGGAGATCTAGCGGATGTATTGTCGTGAAAATTTCTTTGTTAACTTTAGGTAGAATCTAGTTTAGAAAATTGCATGAGTATAAGCACTTTGAAGAAAATTAAGTATTCGTTTTATGGAGGTGGAGATTTTGTAGGTTGTTATGCTTTCCTATGTCAAACCGTAATCGATTTAAGACTCAATGAAGGTTTTGTACACGGACATATCCTTAGCCGAAGCCAATTCTCGACTAATATCGTTAGATTTGACCATAATTCACTAGATATCAATACAACATGCCAGATATGGCCATAAATTTTTGGATTTGATAACAAGTTTCCGTAAAATATACTTTTAAGTGATAATTGCATATAATTATGCTCATCTATACACGTTCCCAACTTTAAAGTTTTTTTACAGATATCTAGACTTTTTGTTACATTAAAGGTAATTTTCATTAACTCTAACATTATTTGTGTGTAAAAAGTTACCCTCACTATATAATTTTCAAATTGGAAACCTCAGTTGAACAACAATTTACATATATATGAAAACTCAACAAAAAATCTCAAGCATCAGAAACTCTCTCAACTAAACCTAGGTCTCATCTTCTCCTCTTCGTCGCCGGCGGAGCCGCTGCTCTCCATCAAGGCTCCCCGACAACATCCATAAGTATGTATGCAGAGTCGTTTTTGTTCTAAACGAATGGAGTCAAAGAGGAGCAGAGAAGTGAAAGTTTGGAGAGAGTGGCTCTGTTCGCCAGCAACTCTTCCAGTGCTGACCGGAGTTGCATCGTGAATAGAGCTCCGACATGCATTGTTATGATTTTGCGAGAGTTGTAGTCAGGGCATGTCTTGGGAGAGTGAAACAGTGAACGGTTTGAACCCAGATCTGGTTTCTTCGAACCTTCACTGTCGTTAGAGGTGGATGGGTTCAAGCTTCGAAGCTGGGGAGGAAGGGTGTGAAGCCAGCAGATCTCAAGGAACAGTGAGATGGAAGGTGAGTTGCTCGATTCGCTAGAACTCTCCTGTTTTCACGGCTTCTGCGTAAGCTCAGGTTCTTGGGAGGCGTTCGTAGCTTCATATGGTGGTCCGTGGCGAGCTGGACGGTGATTGCCGGAGAGGAGAGCTTCGGGGAGACATCAGGTGAGCTTGGTGCCAGAAACCTTTGTGGTGGTCGGAGCGTCTTTGTCTGTTCTAAATTTTTCGGGGTCGGCGACGTTCTCGCCGGCGAGAACTCAGTGTCCCTTTGACGCAGATCTGCCCTGGTCTTTTTTTTCCAGACCAGGCTAAACCGGAATTTGCCTTTTAGATCGGTTCAATTGTGGTTTTGTTCAATTGAACCGATCCAATTTCTAGTTAGGGTTTATGTTTTTTTCGTAACTAATCTTTATATTCCATTCCGTCCTTTTTGGACATATTGTGTACTTTTTGTTGTTTTATGTCAATCTACTTATATTGTCCATAAAAAACTTATATATATGGTTCAAGGCAAAATGGTCTTTTTACGATAAAAAATTGAAAACTGAATGTCTAGATGTATGGCTTTAACGGAGCGATGTTTGGTTGTGCATGAAGATTGCCCCACTGGTCTAAACTGGTGTTATGCTTGTGAATAGTCAGCTACATACGCATGATTATGCTCAAGTGCACGCGGTCGTTACAAGTAATCGATCATTGATATCTAATAGGCATGTGTGTCCGTATTCACCTCCAATAACCTTGAAGCCACCAACACGCCTTGGGGTCTTTGGTTGTCGCTTGTACGCTCTGGAACGAAGTATTTTGAAAATTAGATTAAATTTCAACTTTTATAACAACCTGGCCGTGATTTGTCACAAGATAGGATGTCATGATCTTGACATCCAGCCCGTGACATGCTCTTGCAATATGCTAATTCGGCCGATTTTGGTTGATGTTATGTCTTGGGAAATTTTCATGTCACAACTGTGACAGATTAGGTCATAACATGTTCAAAACATCGAAATTTTTCAAAGTGTTATTGATGTAGATCTTCAAATTTACTATGAATTGGGCTATAATTTAATTTCACCCAATTTGAAACTCTAATGACCGAGCTATGCCATCAACAAGTTGTTATGACAAAAAATGTATCGTGAATCAACATGTTCTTGCGCGACAAGCACTCAAAACCCCATGAATGCATAAAGGCGTAGAAGGATGATAAAATATACGATATCGAGGCAAAAACCATCTAAACTATGGGGAAAGATATCAAGAAATTATAGTCAGATGCGACCGCATCAACGTCTCACACTAAAAACTTTCTCACCCTCGAGAAACAAATTTACAATAATGATCGGTTTAAACCCCGAGGTTCATCTCGATATGGGGAATTCGACATCTTCTGAGAATTATTAGGCCCAATCCATAACCCCAAAAAATGTAACAATGATTAGTTAAAAACACCAACCTACTAGAAAATTTCAGAATATCAATGCTACAAGTAATACACCCATCTTAAATTTTCAATAATAGTTCCAATAGCATGTTAAAATTCATTCACTTAAAATCCAACCATTTCCCGCTTCTACTAAATTAATACGTTTTCAGCCGTAATCTCAAACAAATAGTTCATTTTTCTTAATTATTTAATGCACAAAAAGCCATAATTCTCAAAAGTTCGGCTACCGTTTTTTCTAACAAGGCAGTTTTTCTTTTTCTTTCTTTTAACGCTCTTTTTTTTCTCCCTTTTTCTAGACTTTGATAAAAGGTTCAGGACTTTCGGACTTTCTCGACTTGGAGTGCAGATTCGGACCACGCTTCTATAGATAAACATTCTAGGTCTCTTTCCCCCTTTTAAAATGTATCCATTCAAGGTTTAGGACTTTCTCCATTATTGGCGGGATAGACATATCGTAAGCCCTTTCAAATTTCACACCACATTTTTTCAACAAATATCAGAAATCACAAGCCACATACTTAATCAAATACAACCGTGTGAACAATTAACCAATTTATGTACATTATTTCTACTATTTTTACCACACAATTATATCATGTGAATTACCACCTTAATTTTCAATTATTGCGGAAAATTAATGACCTAAGTCCTAAAGCATGCTACCAAGTTTGACAACCGATTCTTAACGTGCATACGAAAGAAGCACCATTTTTTAAAAAAATTCACGCACACAAATAAGTGATACGATGGGAAATATGACCTACATAATCAAACAATGCTCACATACCCCACACTAAAAACTTGTATGATCTCCTGTGCGAAAATTAAAACCAAAGGCTCCATACAAACCGACTTTCCTTGTCAAAAACAATATAAATTCAACCAAATAATCTATTTCCTTAATAGAAAAAGAGTGGATGATTAAGAACAAATGGACTTCAAACTTTCACAAAATTTCATTTGTATAGGGAAAATTATAAAATTTGTGCCTAGAGGCATCAATAAATTCAAATGCATATCTATATTGTGGTTCATTATTTTTTTTCATTTCTCGGATTGGCTCCACCATATACTCATCTTCTTCGTAATTGTCAACTTCTTGAGGACACTTGACTTCCATCACTATTTAAGGCAAATGTAACTTCTTTTTTGCCGTGTGAGTCAATATTGACACTATGGCCACTTTTGACTCGTTCATCTTGATATCTTGTATAGACTCGTCAGCAAACCATCCTAGAGGACAATATAGCTCATATTTGGCCTCTTAGTTCTTTTTGGCCTCATCCAAATTTGGCACTTTGGTCATTTTCGGCTCTTCATAGAACTAACTCACCGTCATAACTATTTGCATAGAGGGTTTGACATCTCCCGAGAGTTTTTAGGTCCAGTCCATAATCCCATAAATGCAAGTGCGTTGCAAATGAAATTAAACTGACTCGATCCTACTAGCAAGGCTCATAATATACAACAATTAATCAGTCACAAACATCAATCGAACCGAAAAATTTAGAAAATAAATGCTACAAGTAACACACCCATCTTAAATTTTCATTGATACTTCCAGTGACATGCTAGACCTCATTGACTTAAACCCCAACCATTTCCTTAATTATCTAATGCACAAAAGGCTATAATTATCAAAAGTTTAGGTATAATTTTTTTTTCTTTTTACACCCAAGACATTATTTATTTTTCTTTCTTTCAATGCTCTTTTTTTTCTCCTTTTCTCCCTAGGATTTCTTAAAAGGTTTGGGACTCTTCTAGGGAGATTTGGCCTTATGTCACGGCCTTAGGCAATTTTCATGTCACAGTCGTGACAAATCAGGCCATGACATACCCTAAACGTTAGAATTTGCCAAAACTTTTTTTTGTAAAGTTGTAGATCTTCAGATTTACTACAATTTGAACTATAGTTTCACCCACTAAAGCTATGATAACCGGGATACCCCATCCACAAGTTTCTGCGACTGTTACGACCAAAATGTATCTTGAACTGATTGAGTTAATTGTTTCCTGTATATATAAACATTTAGAGAAATTGTTTTGGGGGTTTGAGCAAGAACATCCATATGTGGAAAGTCAATAATTGAATTGGCCATTGGTTCTTGTTGAAGAAGAGAGAGAGTGAGGGGATGTTGAAGAAAGGGTGGTTATTATTTAAGGAAGAATTTTTTTAAATCTAATTATTTAAAAAAAAATTATTTGAAAAGACTAATATATTCTCGAACCATACCATTAGTTTATTGTTTAAATGAGGGTAAAATAGTCTTTTCATATTTACCAATTAATTACCAAACTGATAATTAAGCATTAGGGGCATTTTTGACTTTTCATATACCAATTCTATAAGATTTAACGTCTGTTACCTTAAGTAGAATAGCTGAGACAAAAAATGTACGCATAAGGACATCAGTCAATTAAACAAACCACATTGCCATAAATCAACAACTCACCAGCAAAGACGGCAACGACCCACCAAAGGCGCCTCCTGGAGCCCACCTTTTCTTCGCCCTCACTAAACCCTTAAGCACGGGGACACGCCAATCAAATTGGATAGCTTCGTTGACATTTTCAATCGCATTAAACAGTGACTTGTTGACCCAACATGTTGTCCCATAGTAGATAAGAGCAGTCGAAACAAGAACTAGAAAATTCTGCTTGAACAACACACCACCGCAACCCTGCATCCCCATCTGGGCGCATAACTCAATGATATCAATCTTGAAATCAGTTCTACCATCAAACTGTCTTCTCCACTCTAGAAGCGCGGGAGACGGCAGAACATCTGTCCGAATGTGTATCTCCCTAGGACCACGGGGGAGACTAAGTGTGCATTCCACATCCTTTGGGTCAATTAGAATTTCCCGACCATCACCCAACCTCAATGACATCGTCTCTGTATGTAAGGCATTCACAAGCCAATGCGCTGCTGCAGGGGGCATAGTACTAAGGCCGAGATCGAGAATGCATCCAAAACTCAAGTCTTTAACGTCATGCCTCTGCCTTTTGTTAAAGAACCTCATGCACTGGAACCAATTTGAAGTTGTAGATATAGAATTGAAAGCCTCCACCTTCTTCTTACCCTTGTGTTTCGCAGGCTCCATACCACGGCTCGTGCGTGCTTCAGGTGCATGTTTACCGGAGGACTTCTCACTCTTCCTCTGTAGGTCTTTCATCATTTTCCTCCGCTGCTCAGCAACTGATGCGAAAAACTGACCATTATCCTGAAAATCACTATCACTGCTTGACTCATCTACCAGCTCCATACTCTTTTCACTACCCATTATCAAACACACAAGAAAGAAACTACTACAATTAGAAATACAAAATCTACAATAACATAGACGTAAAATCATAGGAATTGGGCGCTCTGTTATTCATATTTTCAATTACAATTAACAACCAAAAGTGTCCAATAATACACAACTATATCAAATTCTTCCCTAATTCATATGCTAATTGTAATCACAATCAATTCATTTTATTTTGATATTGCATGCTTCAAATTCCAACACATCGAGAAAACTGTGCAACATAAAAAAGAGGGATACCTAGAAACTTACGAGCTGATTGGTCATTATCGATGGCCACTTTCCGTTGAGTATTCTTCAGGCGAGCCATCCTGCTACGATAATCATACATGAAAATTAATAATCAACACCACCGACGGTCGGAACTATAAATCGCAAAAACAAAATCTGAAAAAATCTCGCGTCACACAATAGTTCACACACACACTTTCTGTCGCCACATCAGTTCCCTACCAGAATATGCGTCACTGGAATATTGCACAACCGTCGTCCCCGTGGAAATATTGAACAGAGCACCAGAATCCCATGAGACTCTTCTTACGGATTCGATGACATCGACTTAAGAGGAAATGACAAAAAAAATCGGATATATTCAATTAGCAAGATTTTCTAGGTCAATGAATCAAATTGACAGATCTGCCCCTTAACTAGTGATTCACCACTTTCCACATTAAACGGAAGTTAACAGATCACAACTAACGACCTAATCAACCTGACATCCAAATCAGACAAATCCAACTGCTTAGATTTATTCTCATGTTCTAATACAAGGTAATTGTTCTCACCTGATTTATACTATATATATATATCAAATACAAACCAGCCAAAAATGTCAAAACGTCCAAACTTGGGCACAACCGTATGATTGAAGCGCGCGCGACGTGGGAGTGACACCTGACGCAGAAGGGTTTTTGAAGCCAATTAACGGTGGGAGACGGATTGTGAAAGGTATTTGGGTCCTTTCGCGCACATGACCTAATACTTATTTCTACGGTTTGGCTTCTCAAAATAACGCGATCAGAGCGATTTTGACTTTGTCTTAGAGACGGCGAGAAGAGTGATTTATTGTCGTTGATCTGGTTGAGAGAATGTGTGTCGATTATGTGTGTTGTGATTTCCAATTTGCTATTTTTTTATTTTAGCCGGTTTCGATCCAATCTAGGGTTTTTCTTTCATCTACAACAAGTTTGAGGTAAAGAAGACGATGACGACGAGGATGACAACGACTGACCACCGTCGCTACATGTTTCTTTACTCATTTTTTCTGTGTTTGTAATGTTTTTGTAAGCGATTCTCCTTCGGGACAAACTTTATATTAATCAAGTTTGCATATGTCTTTCTGGTTTATGTATCACATGTCGAGGTACTCTGTATAACATGTCAGATTGTATTGTATAACCAGTTTAAATTAATAATGTTCAGCAGCACATAAAACGATTACACACTTTCAGAGGTTTGTGTATGACTTTCTTACTAATGATGTATAACATGTCGATGTACTATGTATAACATGTTGTTATATATTGTATAACCAGATGAATTGTATAATGTTCAACAACACACAAAACGATGAACGACCGCTCTCTAGATCTAGCCTATTTTTAGCGTGAATTACTGAATGACCGCGGTGTAAATACGTGATCGCGCTTTAAATGCGCCTATTTTTAGTGCGAATCGCAGGATGATCGCAGTTTAAATGTGTTTATTTTTAGTGCGAATCGTTGAATGATCGCGCTTCAAATGTGCGATCAACAAACACAATATGATGTTATACAATCCAACACATAACGTTATACATCAAATCTTATATTGGAATGATGAATGTGCCCTCAGCTATCCGTCTATTTGTGACTAACGGGGTTAGCGAACCGCTCCGCCACGTGTCGTTTTATTGCTGCTCGCAAGAAAAATGGATGGGTGGATGAACGTTTGGACATTTTGTTGGAGTTTGTAGTGGAGTGCATCCCTAAATATATAAATATATGTATATACACTCGGCTACAAACTCCCCCAAATTGTCCAAACGTCTAAACCCTCATCTACCCATCCATTTTTCTGCGCGCGAGGATCAAGCGACATGTGGCGGAGCGATTGGTTGACCCCGTTAGTCACAAATAAATGGATAGTTGAGGGCACGCTCGTCATTGCGATCGCACATTTAAAGCGCGATCATTCAGCGGTTCTGAATAAAAATAGGCGCATTAAACCGCGAGCATGTATTTAAAGCGAGATCGCGCAATTAAAGCGCGATCAATTAGCGATTCGCACTAAAAGTCGCACATTTAAAGTGCGATCATTCATCGATTCACAGTAAAAATAGTTTAGATATAACAATGTATAACAGTATGTTATACATGGTACATCGACATGTTATACATAGATAGTATAACAGTTATACACAACATCATGAAGTGGGTAATTGTTTTTTGCATTGCTGAACATCATCTAACTACAATGGTTATATAGTATATAATATGTTATACATGATACATCGACATGTTATACATAGGCAAACAGACAGTCAGTCAGAAATAATTCTCTAAAGTGGTTAATCGTTTTATGTGCTACTGAACATTATTTACTTAAACTGGTTATACAGTACAATTCGACATGTTATACAGAGTACCTCGACATGTTATACATAAACAGAAAGACAGATGCGAACTTGATTAATATAAAGTTTGTCCCGAAGGAGATTCGCTTACAAAAACATTACAAACAAAGAAAATGAGTAAAAAACTGCATCAACGGTGGTCAGTCGTTGTCATCCTCGTCGTCGTCGTCTTCTGCACCTCAAATTTGTTGTAAATGAAAAAAAAACCTAGATCGGGTTGAAACTGGCTAAAATAAAATAAAAAAGCAAATCGGAAATCACAATAAATCAACAACACAGATAATCGACTGCAGATCTAGCATGAAATTGCGCTACTTACCAATAATTCTCAACCAGATCGACGACAACAAATCACACTTCTCGCCGTCTCTGAGTCGAAGTCAAAATCTCTCTGATCGCGTTGTTCTGAGAAGCCAAACCGTCGAAAATGGTATTAGGTATTCTCCGCGAAATGACCCAAATGTCACACGCTGTTTTAATTTCACAAAAACGAACGGTTGGATTGAAGTTTCGGACGTGTGTGGACATGTATAAGATTTACACCCGAGTGTATATGTATGCATGTATATATATATATATATATACACATGCATACGTGCAAATCTATGTATATGTATGTATATGTATATGTATGTATGTATATATATATGTACATACATATATATATATATATGTATGTACATATATATACATATATATATATGTATACATACATAAATATACATACATATATATATATATGTACATACATATATATATATATATATATATATATGTACATACATATATATATATATATATATATATGTACATACATATATATATATATATGTACATATATATATATATATATATATGTACATACATATATATATATATGTATATATATATATATATATATATATATATGTATGTATATATATATATATATATATATGTGTGTGTGTGTGTGTGTATGTATGTATGTATATATATATGTATATATGTATGTATGTATGTATGTATGTACGTATACATACATACATACATATATTTATATACATACACTTAAGTGAGGGGCAATTTCGATTTTTTTGCGCAACAGAGCGTACTGTTCAGATTCTCATTCGGAGAGTAATGTCAGCAGTGGGAGTGTAATGTCACCGTGGAGTGTAATGGTCAACATTGGGAGTGTAATGTCACTGTTGAACATCTCACTCCCAATGTTGAACATTACACTCTCAATGTTGGACATTACACTCTCAACATTGAACATTACACTCCACTGCTGACATTACACTCATACGGTTGACATTGCACTCCCAATGAGAAATTTTTGAGCATCTCACACACCAATGTTGAACATTATACTCTCAATGTATGTCACACGCTGTTTTAATCTCGCAAAAACGAACGGTTGGATTGAAGTTTCGGACGTGTGTGGACATGTCTAAGATTTGCACCCGAGTGTATATGTATGTATGTATGTATGTATGTATGTATGTATGTATGTATGTATGTATGTATGTATGTATGTATGTATGTATGTATGTATGTATGTATGTATGTATGTATGTATGTATGTATATATATGTATATGTATATATATATGTATATATATATATATGTGTGTATATATATATATGTGTGTATATATATATATATGTGTGTGTATATATATATATATATATATATATATACTATGTGTGTGTATATATATGTGTGTGTGTGTATATATATATATATATATATATATGTGTGTGTGTATATATATATATGTGTGTGTGTGTGTGTGTGTGTGTATATATATATATATATGTGTGTATATATATATATATACATGTGTATATATATATATATATATACATGTGTATATATATATATATACACATGTGTATATATATATATATATATATATATATATATATATATATGTGTGTGTGTGTATATATATAAAAGTTTGTCTGAAATAGTAAAATGAATAGAAATATCATTTAGCTCAATGGTCAACAAACGATCTTGTCAATTTTTAGTTCATGGTTCAATCGTAACCTCAAGTTCAATTTTATTGTATTTCATAACTTGCATGAAAAACTTTATCATGTTTTGCAATTATATTTAATTTTTAATTAATTATATATTTATTTCCGAGAACTACCCAATAAATGAACAGATAAGGCCATACACTATCCATGACGTGAAGTCTTTTTTTGTTTGAAGGAATGTGTTGAAGTCTTTTTGAGATTTTTTTTTCTTTATAAAAATGATATAATAAAGGGAAAATTCCACTTAACTCCACATAGGTTTACAGAAATCCCACTTACCTCCCCCGAAAAAAAGATGTTAACTCACAGCCCACCTAGGTTTGCCAAAGTACCACTTAGCCCAAGTCCATCAATTTTTTTTAAAAATTCTGTTAACTTTTTTGGAAATCACGAAAATGCCCATGTATTTCAAAAATTACTGAAACTCTCAAATGACATAACTCTCTCACACGAGCTCCATTTCGGGATCATCATATGTCAAATCGAAGAGAATCGAAAGATCAACGACTTTGAAGACAGATTTTTTTATTAATAATTAATAACTAAAATAATTATTATCATTAATAATATATCAAAACTTTCGAATGACATAACTCTCTCATTTGATCTCCGTTTCAGACTCATAATATATCAAGTCGAAGAGAATCATATGATCAACAATTCTGAAGAAAGAATTTTTTGTACAAAATTTCATCCAACGACAACAAATTATTAATAATAATTATTAATTATTAATAAAAAAAATATTTCTTAAAAGTTGTTAATCTTTTGATTCTCTTCGATTTGATATATTATGAGCCCGAAATGAAGCTCGTATGAAAGAGTCGTGTCACTTGAAAGTTTCAATAATTTTATAAATAGAAGGGCATTTTCGTATTTTTCAAGAAAGTTAACAAATTATAAACAATGTTGGGATTCGAACCATGAACTAAAAATTGACAAGATCGTTTGTTGGCCATTGAGCTAAATGATATTTCTATTCATTTTACTATTTCAGACAAACTTTTATATATATATAAGATGAGATATTAGCTATAAAGCCCCCAAAAATTGTCACAACATCCAAACTTTATTCCAGCCATTGGATTGATGCGCGACTACGGAGGAGGTGACACATGGCACAGACGGGTGATCTCCCCATTTAATAGAGGCAGACGGAAAACTCGAGGTATTTGAGTTATTTCGCGAAGAAGACCTCATAACCTTTTCGACAATTTGCCTTCTCAGAACAGCGAGCGCGAGGATTGACTGGCTGCAGAGTGATATTTTCTTCGATTCAGAGACGGCGAGAAGTGTGATTTGTTGTTGTGGATCTGGTCGCGAATTATCGATAAGTAGCGCAATTTCATGATAGTTTTGCAGTCGATTAGGTATGTTATTGATATGTTCTCGATTATGATGTTATTGATTTTGAATTTGTTATTTTTTTGTTTAGCCGGATGATATCGACTGACCACCGTCGCTGTATGTTTTTTTACTCATTTTCTGTGTTTGTAATGTTTTTGTAAGCGATTCTCCTTCGGGGAAAGCTTTATATTAATCAAGTTTGTATCTATCTTTCTGTTTATGTATAACATGTTGACGTACTCTATATAATATGCCGGTTTGTACTGTATAACCAGTTTAACTAAATAATGTTCAACAACACATAAAACGATTAACCACTTTAGAGGTTTATTTGTAACTGTCTGACTGGTTATGTATAACGTGGTGGTGTACCATTTATAACATGTTGTTATATACTGTATAACCAGTGTAGTTAGATGATGTTCAACAACGCATTAAACGATTACTAGTTCAGAGGATTGCGTACAACTGTCTTACTGTCTATGTATAACATGTTGTTATATATTGTATAACTAGCCTAATAAGATAATGTTTAACAACACGTAAATGATGAATGATCGCTCTCTGGATATATTTTTAGTGAGAATCGCTGCATGATCGCGCTTTAAATGCGCGATCGCGGTTTGAATGCGCTATTTTTAGCGTGAATCGCTGAATGATCGCGCATAAAATGCGCGATCACGATTTGATTGCGCCTATTTTTAGTGAGAATTGCTGAATGATTGCACTTTAAATGCACGATCGCAATGACGAGTGTGCCCTCAGCTCTATGTCTATTTGTGACTAACGGGGTTAGCCAACCGCTCCGCCACGTGTTGGTTGATCGTCGTTCGCGGAAAAAAGGGTGGGCAGATGAGGGTTTAGACGTTTGAACATTTTGTTGGAGTTTGTAGTGGAGTGCATATATATGTATCACATACAAACTTTGAGTTTTGTACAAATTGCCCATACCTCATACAAACTTTGATTTTTGTACAAATTGTTCAAACCCACCAGATCTACATTCATTTTTCGCAGGCCAAGATTCACGCGACACGTGTATTAACGCAAGTGTAAGTGTCGTTAATTATAGCTGACGGAAAAGGGAGGGTATTCGAGTCATTTTGTTCAATACCGACGTGCGACTGTTGATCTAACTGAGAGAATCGAAATAATTTCTATTTTGGGTCAAATTATCTATTGATTCTTCCATATATTCTCATTTATTGTTTCCTCGTTTAATGTAAATATTACTGATTCTTCCATATCACCTAATTTAGTATCTTCTCATTTAATGCAAATGTTTTATTTCATATTTCTTCATTAAATGTAAATATTTGATGGTATATTCAGTCAAATCGTTCATCTATTTCTCTAATTAGTGTTGAATAAATAATTACACATATATGAAAACTATTTTCTCTAGACATTTAATTTAATATGATGTGTGGAACACATCCACATGGAAATGGAACATTTGTATATGTAAGTGGAACTTTTAGGCAATAAGGTAAAATACATCCATTACCTTGCGAGGGAAAAATTACGTGAAGAAATAATTTTTGCTTCATGTCGAATTCTCTACTGATTCTTCCATATCTCATCATTTAATGCAAATGTTGGATTTCACATCACATCATTTAATGCAAATATTTGATGGTATATTCAGTCAAATCGTTCATATATTTCTCTAATTAGTGTTGGAAAAATAACTACACCGAATTGAATTTCTATTATGTGTCGAATTCTATATTGATTCTTCCATATCTTCTCACATAATATTTCCTCATTTAATGCAAATATTTGATGCAAATATTTGCATTAAATGAGTAAATATTATGTGAGAAGATATGGAAGAATCAATATAGAATTCGACACATAATAGAAATTCAATATGTTTGATTTCATATCTCCTCATTTAATGCATGTATTTGATGGTATATTCAGTCAAATTGTTCATTTATTTCTCTAATTAGTGTTGGAGAAATAATTACACCTATAAAAAAAACTATTTTTCCTAGACATTTAATTTATATGCGGCGTGGAACACATTCAAATGGAACTGGAACATTTGTATATGTAGGTGGAACTTTTGGCAATAAGGCAAAATACATCCATTATTTTGCGAGGAATAAAATCATGTGAAGAAATAATGTCAAAAGTATAGCAATGAAGACAAAGATGTCGAGTATTCAATATAAATTGAGGAATACTTTCCGAACAGGACTAGACTTGAAGAACTTGTTCTTCTTAACCTCTTTTATTAGCACTAGTTGTTGTTTCTTTATTGGGCAGATGTGTCCGTCATGGTGGTCAAGTATTTTGCATAACTTGCACCAGGTTATTTCCACTGACATGTTCCACCTTCACAATCAAATATTCTACCAGTAGTGTCAACAGTTCTACAACAATCATCGTTATTGTATCTAGATTCGAAGTACGTTGTGAATTTTCGCAACGATGTCGATACTGCGCATTAGAATACCATATGCAAAAATCATTCAAGTTCAGAATCACGAATATGAGTGAGAATTTGAAAATAACTCTACAAAAAATCTACAAAATTGAGCCGATAAATTCAAATTTTATGCATCAACGTTGTTGGTTTCCATATTGGAATTTTTATATATATATTTTATACATGTTGGTTTCCATATCAAATTTTATCCATCAATGTTTTTTATTTTTATTTTTGTTTCGACAGAAGTTTTCTAATACTTTTTGTGTTCACGAGTATTAACTTTAGACAGAAATCTTGCACGTTTATTGGATTGGTTATATTTGAAAAACGTATTGTCGCTGAAATCCATAATCATCTTTCACTTTTTACTTTTGTCAAAATTCCTAAATTACCTGACGGCATTAACTATACACAATTTTCTCTTATTTTCTTTACATGCGCGCTTGATAGGATTGGCATGGGTTCCGTTGGAAAATTGCTTGGGTTTATAGTGGAAGGCGTCCTTATATATATATATATATATATATATATATATATATATATATATATAGAGAGAGAGAGAGAGAGAGAGAGAGTAGATATCAAATACAAACCATAGGAAAATGTCCAAACGTCCAAACTTGTGCATAACCATTGGATTGATGCGCGAGCGAGGAGATGGAGACACCTAACGCGGACGGAAAGTCTCCCAACTTAACAGAGTCAGGCGTTTAAATGAGGGTATTGGCGTCATTTCGGCTAGCAGACCTAATACCCCATTTCAACGGTTTGGCTTCTCATAACTACGTGCGCGACGTTTGACTTCATGCAGAGCGATTTGGCTACGACTCAGAGACGGTGATGCGTGTAATTTGTTGTCGTGAATTCGGCTAAGAATTATCGGTAAGTAACACGATTTTTTGTTTCATCTTATGTTGATTGCGTTGTTTTCTCATGGAAGCCGATTTTGATCAGATATAAGTAGCGCTTCATGATATTTTGTTACATCTTATGTTGATTTCGTTGTTTTGTAGTTTTTTCATGGAAGCTGATTTTGATCTGATATAAGTAGCGCTATTTCATGTTAGATCTGCTGTCGATTATGTTTTTATTGATTTCCAATTTGTTATTTTTTTTATCTTAGCCGATTTCGACCCGATCTAGAATTTTTTTATTTCATGCACAACAAATCTGAGGTGCAAAAGACGATGATGACGAGGATGACAGCGACTGTCCACCGTTTTTTTACTTTATTTATGTGTTTGTAATGTTTTTAACATGTTTATGTATAACATGTCGATGTATCCAGTATAACATGTTGGTTTGTACTGTATAACCAGTGTAATTAAATAATGTTCAACAACACATAAAACGATAACCATCTTTTGTGAAATTTTTGTGTATTGTTTTTGTAAGCACTTGTCCTTCAGGACAAGTTTTAGATTAATCAAGTTTGCAACCGTTATTCTGTTTATGAATAACATGTTGATGTACCCTGTATAAGATGTCGGGTTGTACTGTATCACTATTTTAAAGCTGATTCATATTCTTGAGGGCATAATCGACTATTACCTTGGTTGAATTATAAATTATTTTCCTACATAAATATCTGCGATAAATGCTCAATTGATTTGGAAATAAATCTTAATTAATCATCAATAAATTTGGTAATAAATAATTGATTAATTTTGTACACCGATATTTTTGGAAATACATATATTTAATTTATATTCTTCAATGTTTTCATAATTTTGGAAATACAGATTTGTTATTGGGCATTGACTTATTTAATTAGATAATGTTCAGCATCACATAAAACGATTAACCACTTCGGAGGTTTGTGTATAATTGTCTTGTTGTCTATGTATAACATGGTGGTGTACCATGTATAACATGTTGTTATATTATGTATAACTAGTGTACTTAGATGATGTTCAACAACACATAAAACGATTACCCACTTCAGAAGTTTGTGTATAACTGTTTTACTGTATATGTATAACATGTCGAAATACCATGTATAACATACTGTTGTATATTGTATAACCAACTTAATTTGATAATGTCCAACAACACATAAAACGATGAATGATTTCCCTCTGTATCTAGTCTATTTTTAGTGTGAATCGATGAATGATCGCGCTTTAAATGCACCTATTTTTAGTGTAAATTGATGAATGATCGCGATTTAAATGCACAAACGGCTTCACGGGAAATGACGAGCGTGCCCTTAGCTCTCCATCTGTTTATGACTAACAGGGTTAATGAATTGTCCCGCCACGTGTCGCCGTCGCTCGCGCGTCAATCCTACGGTTGATATAAAGTTTGGACGTTTGGACATTTTTTATGGAGTTTGTACTTGATATCTATTATATATATAATAGATATCAAGTACAAACTCCATAAAAAATGTCCAAACGTCCAAACTTTATATCAACCGTAGGATTGACGCGCGAGAGAGGGGATGGTGACACATGGCGCAGACGGAGAGTCTCTCAGTTAATAGAGACAAACGTTTAAATGGGGGTATTGGGGCATTTCACTTAGCAGACCTAATACACCATTTCGACGGTTTGACTTCTCATAACTACGTGCGCAACGTTTGACTTGCTGCAGAGCAATTTTGGCTTCGACTCAAAGACGGTGAGGCATGTGATTTGTTGTCGTCAATTCGGCTGGGAATTATCGGTAAGTAGCACGACTTTCTGTTTCATCTTATGTTGATTTCGTTGTTTTGTAGTTTCGATTTGTTGTTTTTTCATTGAAGCCGATTTTGATCTGATCTGAGTAGTGCTATTTTCATGTTAAATTTGTTGTCGATTATGTTGTTATTGATTTCCGATTTGTTATTTTATTTTATTTTATCCGGTATCGTTCCAATCTAGAGTTTTTTCTTTCATGTACAACAAATCTGAGGTTTAGAAGACGATAACGACGAGGATGACAACAGCTGACCACCGTCGCTGCATGTTTTTTACTCATATCATGTGTTTGTAATGTTTTTGTAAGCGATTGTCCTTCGGGGAAAGCTTTATAACATGTCTTTCTGTTTATGTATAACATGTCGATGTATCCTGTATAACATGCCGGTTTGTACTATATCACTTATGTTAAAGCTGATTCATATTCTTGATATCATAATCGTCTATTAGCTTGGTTGACTTATAATTTATGTCTTATTTGAATATCTGCGGTAAATTCTCAATTAATTTGAAAATAATTCTTCAATTAATCATCAATAAATTTGGTAGCAAATAGATTGATTTTGCATACTGATATTTTTGGAAATACATATATTTTATTTATATTCTTCAATGTTTTAATAATTTTGGAAATATAGACTTGTTATTTGACATTGACTTATTTAATTAAATAATGTTCATAAACACATAAAATGATTAACCACTTTAGAGGTTTATTTGTAACTCTCTGACTGGTTATGTAGAACATGGTGGAGTACCATGTATAACATATTGTTATATCTTAATATTGTATAACCATTGTAGTTAGATGATGTTCAACAACTCATAAAACGATTACCCACTTTCTGAGGTTTGTGTATGACTGTCTTATTGTCGATGTATTATGTATACCATGTTGTTATATATTATATAACCAGATTAATTATATAATGTTCAACAACACACTAACGATGAACGATCACTCTATGAATCTAGCCTATTTTTAGGGTGAATCGCTGAATGATCGCGATTTAAATGCGCGATTGCGGTTTAAATGCGCCTATTTTTAGTGCGAATCGCTGAATGATCACGCTGTAAATGCGCGATCAGCACACAAAATATGATGTTATACAACCCAACACAGAACGTTATATATCACATATGATATTGGAATGACGAGTGTGCCCTCAGCTCTCCGTCTGTTTATAACTAACAAGGTTAGTGAACCGCTCTACCACGTGTCGCTCACGAAAAAATGGATGGACAAATGAGGGTTTGGACGTTTGAAAATTTTTTTTGGAGTTTGTAGTGGAGTGCATCCCTATATATATATATATATATATATATATATATATATACATATATATATATATATATACATATATATATATACATATACATATATATATACATATACATATATATATATATACATATACATATATACATATATAGATATATACATATATAGATATATACATATATACATATATATATATACATATACATATATATATATACATATATACATATATACATATACATATATACATATATACATATACATATATATATACATATATACATATACACATATACATATATATATATACATATATATATATACACATATACATATATATATATACATATATATGTATATATATATATACATATATATGTATATATATATATATATATATATACATATATATGTATATATATATATATATATATATATATGCTCTCCACTACAAACCATGTTTGAGCGTCCAAACCATCTCCCAACCGTCTGATTTGCGCGGAGCGAAGGGGATGATGACACGTGTAACCACGCAGATTGGGAGGGAGATAACGGGCGCTGACGGAGCCGTTAAGGTGATGGTGCGTAACATACTTATTCCGCGTGTGTAACCATTTTGTGTGTGTAACTGACCAGTTGTTACTATGTAACACCTTCAAATAGTGCGTACATGTGTTCGGTTTTATGAACGTGTAACTGGTACCTTAGTAGTGTATAACACCTACAATATAATTGTATAACCATTCACGTATAACGTAAAACCATAATTGATAGGTGTAAGTATTGAATTGTATAACAATGGTTACACACGCGAAACAAGTATGTTACACACCAACACCCTAACGACTCTGTCAGCGACCGTTATCTCCCTCCCAATCCGCGTGGTTGCACGTGTCATCATCCTCTCCGCTCCGCACAAATCAGACGGCTGGGAGATGGTTTGGACGCTCAAACATGATCTGTAGTGGAGAGCGTCCCTATATATATATATATATATATATATATATATATATATATATATGTGAATTAGTATACAAAGTAATCCAAAAATAATGTTGAAATCATTATCACGTCCGAAAGAATTAAAATTAGGAATGTCAATGGGCAGGTTCACGGCGAATTTGACAATCCCATTACGTCCCCATTACAAACGGGGCCAAGATTCCCCGTTTCTAGCCGGGCAAGGTTTCGAACCCAAAATATATTATAGGGATGATGACACTTTGATACACCTAACTATAGCGAAATGACACTTTCATACCCTAACTATTTTTCTCTCTTTTTAGTACCCTAACAATTTTTTTGTGACAACCTACCTCTAAAATGTCTAAAATACCTAAACTACCCTTGGTGTAAGAAACTATAAATTGAATTGGTTTAATTTTTTTATCTCTAGTTCAATTTGATTTGTACTTAAGATGCAAATACAATTATGCTCGAAAATATAAAATTAAATTTGAACAATTTCAAATATGGTTTGATAAATAATATTGGACTAGTTTTATTTTGATTTCTTAAATCAAGGGTATTTTAGCATAGATTGTCACAAAAAGTTTGTTAGGGTACTAAAAAAGAGACAAAAATAGTTAGGGTACGAAAGTATCATTTCACAATAGTTAAGTGTAACAAAGTGTCATTATCCTTATATTATATTTTAGTAAAATTTGCATTAAAACTATTATTTTAATAAAACATATATTGAAAATATTATTTTATTAAATACGCATCATAAAATATTATTTTAATAAAAAATATATTTAAAAATATTAATTTTAATTAAATATACATTTTTAATATATGTGGGCGTAGCGAGGCGGAATGGGGCTGAGATCTGTATGTATCCCATACCATTGTGCCACCAGAATTCAGAGTAGGCATGATTGGTAGAATTTCATGTGGGTCGGGATCTAACTCGTTTTCACTTCATTTCATGATTTGGACTGCATGTCTTTACATCCCTCTAATATCATGTGCTTATAATTCTTCTTCCTAATGCCGGAAACTTTCTATAAATGGATAAAAGTGCATTTATTTTAAAATATTAAAGGTAAAAATGTATTTTTATCACCGTGTGTTGAAGGCCTAAAATGTATTTAAGTTAAGCATATAGGTTTTATCACCGTGAGCAAATATTAAGGGTAAAAATGTATTTAAGTTAATAAGCATATAGGTTGGAATTTGGAAATGGTGTTAGGGTTCAAGTACTTCTTCTTCTTCATTCCAAATGTTTCGCCGTGTGTTGAAGGCCTCTCATGTTCTCATTCCCCGATTGTGCGCAATTTCCAGTCCATCTCTATCCAAATCTCTTTATTCGAGTGTTTCCTCCAAGGATTATCTGGTAAGCTCTCTCTCCCTCTCTCCCCAAGGTGTCGAAGATCTGGAAATCATCAAGTGCAAGCCCATCTCCATCAGATGCACCTCCAATGCCGATTCTGTCATTGCCCTCTTCACTGATTACGGCTTCACCCACACCCATTTGGCCAAAATCTTCTCTATATGCCCCATGTTCCTCACATTCAATCCCCACAATATCCTCAAGCCCAAGCTCGATTTCCTCGCTCAAACAGGAATCTCCGGCGACACTCTCATTCACATCGCCACCAGAGACCCCTACTTCCTGGTGCATAGTCTCCAGAAACGAATCGTCCCCTTCTTTGATTTCCTACAGACCTTCTTCAACAGCAACAACCACCAAACCCTCGCTTGGTTCCTCTTGCAAACCCGCTCAACCCATATGATCCGCTACTTTTCGGAAAACACGCCTGTTAACGTGGAATCATTGTGGCTTCACGGCGTCCCTGAGTCCAGCATTCTCAGGTTGCTTCTTCATACTGGAGGCCCTCCACGTCTTGCTCAAAATCCAGAGCATTTCAATCAAAATCTCAAGGAGATTATGGATATGGGTTTTGACCTTTCCAGCGCCATGTTTCCTAATGTGTTTTGTGTGTATTGTGGTATGAGCAAGGAGAAATGGGTTTCCAAAATGGAGGTAATCAAGGAGTGCTTTGGGTGGACTAATGAACAGGTGGTGGCTCTCTTCATGAAGCAAACTACTTTCATGAGCCTGTCCAATGACAAGTTGAGGCAGAGATTGGAAATTTTCATGAAAAGATTAGGGTGGACACCTGATTACATTGCCAAGTACACTGCTCTCCTTGCTTGCAGCTTGGAAAAGAGAATTTTGCCAAGGATTTCTGTACTTGAAATATTAGAATCCAAAGGCCTTGTCAAGAAGACCTGCACGAGCAAGGCATTGATGGTGTCTGAAGATAGGTTCTTGAGACTTTTTGTCAACAAGTATCAAAAGGATCTCCCTGAAGTTCAACTCATGGAGGTATATACCAACAGCATGCCAAACTCGAAATTTGGTGGTTGCAATTGAGGTCAGAAACAGAATTTAGCCCTGCTCACTTGTGTTTGCACGTATCCAATTGGGGAAGAAGAAAGGTCTGAACATGATACTTTCTGACGGGGAATTGATGTGATCTCAACTTCTTTTAAAAGAAAAAAGTGTTATCAGATGTGGCTGTGATTATTTATGAATTTCAGGCTTCAATTAAGTGTTCTTAAGTTGTCTCCAGTATTGAGTTCAATTTATATTTATCTCTGCTTCCACTACTGAGGCAATGATGAGACCTTTACAAATTCAACCTAAGATGAGAAGAAGCACACAGGAGCTTAAATATTTTTGCAAAGAGTCATGTGATCGTCAATGGTCTTCTTGGCACTAGGATTCTTGGTATGCATGTTATTTGCTGTAGTCTTTCAGATGTATTTTACAGCATATACTATGTTGTGCCTTGCTTGAGTTTCTCCAAGTAAGTTCATTTTTCTATAAGTGATCAAGGCTTAGCGTATAGTGAGTTGAATAATATCAGTTGGGGTAGGTTAGTGTCATGATGAAATTTGTGTGATAATATCAGATGAAAAGAGAACAGAACTAGAGCCGGCTTTATAGCATATGCATTTTTTATGCTGTTAGACTTGGCCAGACTCTCTAGTTGATGTATACAGATGGATGATTTCTTTTATATGCTAAAGGAATAATATCATATGACTATCTCTAAAGTTGACGTTTTTTTACTTGAATACCTTAAAATTTTTTTTGGCATTGTGAGTACCTTAAATTTGCAAAATTGTCACCGTTAGTACCCAAAGTCATTTATGTCTATTTTTTTCAAAAATCTGTTAATTTTTGAAGTGAAAAGACTAAAATGCCCCTGTTAAGTGTTTTAAATTTTTAAAATGTATCCTTCTACTCTCAATCCTTCTTCTTCCTCCATACCTCTTTCTTCATCATACAAAATAATCTTCATTCTTCATTATTATTATGGTTGCTTCAAAATCAACTAATAAACACCCTGTAAAATTTTGAAGGAACGAATACGATTCCGTGGTGTGGGTTTGGTTACTTTAATGTTAATGTTATTCCTCGGTGGAGTCATGATATTGTCAGTATTACATTTCAAGGGGATCAGCGATAAAGAAGATGCTTACGCACTATTAGTGAAAGTGTATTAATCAAGAGAATAATTAATAATTATGGAGAGTGGAGACCATCAACATGAACATGCATGACCTGGGTCAGGGTCAGAAATCATGTTTCGCATTCACTGCTATAAATTGGAATTGCTTTGCATTAGTTATGGACCCACCTCCAATTTCTTACCCTTTTCCTTTTATTCTTCCATAATCATTCACCTCTTCTTCTTCTTCTACTAAACTGTCTCCTCCATCCATCATAATGACCCTAGCAATAGCAATACCACTCACCTCCTGATCAATCCATCACAGAGCTTTGTTAATGGCGAGTCTCACCCTCATCTCTTTGTTCTCACACTCACGACCCTAGCATGACCTGGATTTGCTTCGATATTTTCACCTCCGCAGACCACCGCCCGCGGAAGCGAAAAGCATCATCCCCTGCCTCATCTCCTTCTCGCCTCAAAATGGCCCACAATGCTCTTTCCTCGTCCTGGTTCTCTCTCTCAGAGGCATTTTCTCCACCAACACGGCCCAGACCCACCCGACCACTCCCTCCGTAACCTCCCCCTGAAACCCATTTGTCGGATGGCCCAATCAACCCCTGGTTTCCCCAGGAATCCGAAATATCGACGGATAATCCTTTTCTGCCCCTCCGAAACGACATATTTATGTGCATGATTTGCACCGAGATTTTCCCGAAACCCCATTTGTTGGAGCAGCACCAGTCGATTAAGCACGCCGTCTCGGAAATGATTTGCACCAGTCGATTGCACCGAGATTTCTTTTTTTCCTTGCTACCATGGCTATTGAATCTGCTACCCGAATACAAAATCCACTAGACACTGCTCAACCAGTTACCCACATAATTCTCTCCAATATTATCAAGTTGACCCCTACAAATTTCATCACTTGGAAGCTGCAAATCCAAGCTGTTCTTGAGGGCTATAATTTGTTCCGATTTGTTGATGGCTCCCACATAGTAAAGCCTGAGACAATAACCACCTCAAACACACCATCGCAAGTACCAAATCCAGCTTATTTATCTTGGAAACGACAAGATCGCCTCATCTATGGAGCACTCCTCAGTACACTTTCCCTTCCAGTGTCGTCTCTGGTAACACAAAGTTGCTTTTATCATGAAGTATGGACTTTACTTCACAACACTTATACTCGGCTCTCTCGAGGTCACATTAAACAATTGAAAACTAAGCTCAAATAATCAACAAAATGGGCCCTCTTCATTTCTGAGTTCATGCACTCAGTCAAGAGCACTGCCGATGTCCTTGCCTCTATTGGATCTCCGGTGCACCAGGAGGATCTTACTGACTTTATTTTGTAAGGACTTGATGACTCGTACAAATCAATCGTGGACAGTGTCAATGCTCGGGACACACCAATCTCGTTTGACGACCTCCACGAGAAATTAATAAATTATGAATTATCTTTCAGGTTAGAGGAGCTGTAATTTCATCCCCGGCCACTGCCTTATCGGCTCAAGCTCGTTCAGGAAGGAATCGTTCACACCAATCTACTGCTCCAAAATGCTCGTTTGATCTTGATCCTTGTAGATCGAAAAAAGAGCGAGACCTCTTCTACTTGGAAGCCAAACAATCAGTATGGTCGTGGTAAACCGTTCAAAGGGAGATGTCAATGGTGCAAGGAACAGGGCATGTCATATCTCATTGCCCAACGTTTCGGAATCAACATCCTGGACTTCAGCCCCTATCCTCAGCACGATTCCCGGTCAACTCCAGCGTTCAACCACAAGCTAACACAACCACCACCATCTCTACAGACCCATAATGGCTTATGGATAGTGCCACTACTCATCACGTCACTTGGGACTTAGGGAACATGGCCTTACATCATCCATACATTGGTCCAGATTCCTTGTTTGTTGGCGATGTTAAGAGTAACGAAATCACACACACTGGCACTCTTAAACTTCTCAATTTCCACTATCTAATGTTCTATGTGTTCCGTCTTTAACAAAGAATATTATATCTGTTTTTCAATTTACCAAAAAAATAACCCCGCTATCGAATTCTTATCAAGTTGTTTTCTTGTGAAGGACATTCTCACAGGGAGAACCATTCTTAAAGGCCCGTGTATCAATGGCGTTTATGTGTGGCCCTCTCCTTCACCTTCTATTCATCATGTCATCGTTCGTTCTTCATCAATTTGGCATCACAAGTTTGGACATCCGTCTACCTCTACCTTTACTTATATTCAAAAACTTCATAAATTGTGCTCTCCAAGGTACTTGCAGTCCACATGTTCTTCTTGTAAAATAAATAAAAATCATAAGCTTCCCTTCCATAAGACTAGTATTACTTCATCTTACCCACTTGAGATTATTTTTAGTGATGTTTGGACGTCTCCTATTCTTTCTTATGATAGATTACATTATTAATGTGTTTTTGTTGATCACTTTACTAGATATGTTTGGTTTTATCCTCTCAAACGCAAGTCAGATACTCGTGATGTGTTCATCAAATACAAAGCATTAGTTGAAAAGTTTTTCAGCAAATCCATCAAAATTTTATTCACGGATAATGGTGGCGAGTGTGATGCTCTTAACACTTTTCTAAGTGATCATGGAATTACTCGATATACTTCACCTCCTCATACTCCAGAACATAATGGTATTTCAGAACGCGCCATCGCCACAAAGTTGAAACATGTCTTTCTTTACTCACTTAGTCAGGGATGCCCATCGATCATTGGCCTCATGCTTTTGCGAATGCGGTATACCTAATTAATAGCCTTCCAACTCCGATCTTACACAATAATATTCCATACTTTTGTCTTACTAATACTCGACCTAATTATGAGAAGCTTAAGAGTTTTGGTTGTTTGTGTTTTCCGTGGCTCCGACCTTATGCTAACCACAAACTGTCTCCGAGATTTGCTATGTGTGTTTTTGTAGGGTATTCTAACACTCATAGTGCTTATCTATATCTCGGTCCAACGACGAAGCATATCTATGTCTCTCGGCATGTTCGTTTTTTGGAGACTAGTTTCCTGTACCAACAAGTTGACAAAAATCATGCCCCACAAGTCATACAACCAGTAGAATGGGTCAATTTTACACTACATATCCCCCACTCAACATATGCCTACTACTCCTGAAATATCCACTTCATTACCCACCAACAACACTCCCGGTCATCCCACCTCCCAAACCAACACATCATCTCCACATGTACCTATACCGTCCCTAATTACAAGCCCTCTCGCCCGTCATAATCATACACGTCCAGGTCCGACCACGAGATCTATGAACAACATCTCAAAGCCAATTAAGAGACTCAACCTTCTTGCTACTGCTCCATTACCTGATGAACCGAGGACAATTACTCAGGCCCTAAAGCACACGGAGTGACGTGCGGAAATGTAGAAAGAATTTGATGCTCTTAATTCCAATGAAACTTGGACGCTGGTTCCACCTTCTCTTGATCACAATTTAGTGGGATGCAAATGTGTTTTTCGTGTTAAACAAAAATGAATGGTACTATTAATTGTTTCAAAGCTCGTCTTGTATCAAAGGGGTTCCATCAACGTCCGGGCTGGGACTACCACGAGACATTTAGTCCGGTGATAAAACCTGTAACGGTCCGTCTCGTTCTCACTATTGCGGTAAAAAATGGGTGGCTCATGCAACAATTGGACGTCATCAATGCCTTTTTGCAGGGTTCATTGGCTGAGGAAGTATACATGGCGCAACCACCGGGGTTTGTTAATCATTCATATCCTGATCATGTGTGTCGTCTAAACAAAACAATTTATGGCCTTAAACAAGCACCAATGGCCTGGTACAACGAGCTTCGCACCTTCCTCCTTTCCCTTGGTTTTGTAAACTCCGTTGCTGATGCGTCCTCGTTTATCTTTCACACCAAGTTAACAACAATCTATATTTTGGTATATGTTGATGACATAATTTTCATAAAGAAGCTCTCATTCAGGAGTTCGGGGGTTTAATTTGTGCACTGGCTGAAAAATTCTCCCTAAAGGACCTTGGTTCTCTCAACTTCTTCCTTGGTGTGGAGGTCCTTCACAAGTCTGATGGCATTTTTCTGTCACAACAGAAATACGTTTATGACTTGCTTCTAAAGGCTGGGATGTCGGACTGTAAGCCGGTCTCTGCTCCGATGTCTTGCTTGACGCAACTTCTTTGTCGCGGTAGCTCGGTTTTTTCATCTCCGCAAGACTACCGAACGATGGTTGGCAGTCTCCAGTATTTGTGTTTAACACGTCCAGATATTGTGTTTTGTGTGAACAAACTATCCCAATTCATGCAATCCCCGACGACCGATCACTGGCAGGCTTTGAAGCGTCTCCTCCAGTATTTTGCTGGAACAATTAATAGAGGTCTGCACATCTCCTCAACATCTCCTCTTCATCTTCATGGCTTTTTGGATGCAGATTGGGCCGGAGACAAGGATGACTTTGTCTCCACTACAGGATATATTGTTTGCTCAGGCTCCACGCCTATCTCTTGGAGCTCCAGAAAACAACGATCGGTCGCTAGGTCTTCAACAGAGGCTGAATACAAGACATTCGCTGATACGGCTGCTGAACTTATGTGGATCTTGTCCCTTCTTGGTGAACTAGGCCACACGCTAGCTGCACATCCCGTGATATATTTGTGACAACCTTGGTGCTACATCCTTGAGCTCGAACTCGGTCTTCCATTCTAGAATGAAACATATTGCCATAGCCTACAACTTCGTTCGGGAGCAAGCTCAGCAGGGTACATTCCATGTCGCATATGTCTCAACTGACGATCAACTAGCTGACATTCTCACTAAACCACTACTTCTTCTTCGTTTTGAGAAACTTCTCTTCAAGTTGAATCTTGTTACACGAGTTATCAACTTGAGAGGGAATGTTGAGAATAACACTTAGGTCTTAAGTCCTCCTCAAATATCTCAAGTCTTCCTCCAATATCTCATTATCTATTTAGTCCATCTAGTTGCTTATATTGTGGATCTATAGTTATGCTCTTGTGTATATAAACTATTTACTATTAAATATTAAATATACAACACTATTGAAAGTCTTATATCTTAGACTCAAACAATGGGGAAAGTGTTTGTTATTTTTTGTAATAATTTATTAAAACAATATAATAATTTTCTATTATTTGTAATTTAGAGGGTAAATTCATCATTTTGAAACCAATTTTTATACCGCGAGTTATAAATACAAGTTGGAGCTTAAATTTGTAACAAATAAAGATGAGAGTTGCAAATGGTAGATGGTAGACCACCACTGTCTTTTTCCCAGTAATCATCATTGCTAAGACAATTGTAGTTTATATGTGAAATTGCTATTATATCACGGTAAAGGTTTAAGAGATTCGACCCATTTTCAATTACAAAATTAAAACTTGGTAAATGCAACTTAAACTAAATTAATAGGGATAATTCCAGATGGGTACCCCTGGTTATATCCTATTATCACATGACATACCCTAGAAATTTTTGTATCAGGGTGAATACCCTAGAATTTCATTTGTCTCACCGTTACTTATTCTGTCCAATTCCGTTAGTTTTTAACATTTTTGACATGTGAAATGACTAAAATACCCTCAAAGGATAAACTGATTTTTTAAAATTAAATGAAATGACACAAATACCTTTAACTATTTATTTAATTTTTTTAAAATGTCACTTCTCTCTCTTTTGTCTCTCTTTCTCTGGTTCCATCTCTCACCACAATCACAATCTTTCTCTGTTTCATAATCCATTATACCCTTAGATACGGTTCGGTTCATAATCCATTATATCCAAATTAAACGGCTTATAAAAACGGCGACGTGGCGTGATCCGGTGGTGCTCGGTAATTTCTGACCGTCCGATCGGATTTACAGTTTCTAACTTGCTTAGCAACAGAGTAAAAAAGTAGAGGGACACTTTTGCTTCTTCTCGGCGCGAGCGGTCAAAAGCTCGCGAGACCTTCTCCGACCGGTCAACGGAGCAATCTCCGGCGAAGTTCGGTGGCTTCTTTTGTTGTCTCTGAGGTACGTGAATGTCGAATTCACTATCTTTTTTCATATCTACGGATCTCTGTTTTTGTTGTCTCTTCCCTTTGATTTTGAAATCAAACCCTAGGTTTAGCTTCGATTTCAGCTTCTGGAGATTCGTGAATATAGTACCTGAAATTGATATGTATGAATCACCCTTCTTGGGATTCGTATCAAAGTTCATTTTTGCTCACCAGTTCTGTGAAATTCGAACTGGGCAAGATTAGGTTTTGCTCAAATTTGCCAATAAGGGTTGGATTGAGGATTCGATGATGTGTTTTTTGTTTTCCTGTGCACTGAGAAGTGAATCCAATAGATATTATGGGAGTAATTGAAACTAGGAAAGATTGTGATTGTGGTGAGAGATGGAACCAGAGAAAGAGAGACAAAAGAGAGAGGAGTGTCATTTTTTGAAAATTAAATGAATAGTTAAGGGTATTTGTGTCATTTCATTCAATTTTAAAAAATCAGTTTATCCTTTGAGGGTATTTTAGTCATTTCACATGTCAAAAATGTTAAAAACTAACGGAATTGGACAGAATTAGTAACGGTGAGACAAATGAAATTTTAGGGTATTCACCCTGATACAAAAATTTCTAGGGTATGTCATGTGATAATGGGACATAACCAGGGGTACCCATCTGAAATTATCCCAAATTAATATTGTGTGTTTACACGTGGAACCATCAGATTAGTCAGTGTTGACAAATGGGTCACCGACCTGTCACTTTTCCCCTGTTTTTCATTTTTTCCCCGAAAAGCGTTGTCAAACTCGTACGGACGGATATTCGGTTGAAGTAAATGCTTTCGGTTAAATTTATATAATATGATATATGCGATGAAATTGAGAGAAAAATATTCGATTTGTTTTTTAGTTTTCTTATGTTATTTTAAATTCGATCTGGAAATTTGATTGATGCTCCGAATCTGACACAATGAGGAAGAAGCTCGACACTCGCTTCCCTGCTGTAAGTTCATTTTTTCCCTTTGTTTGTTTGTTTTCTGAGAAAATATGCTGACTCGATTTCTTTTAAATTGCGTAAAATCGGTTGATATTGGTCGAATTAGGTCTGGTTGCTGTTCTTCGACAGATGTTGTGTTGATGACTTTGATAATTCTTTGCGTACTTCCGTGTCAAATTGAGATGGGTGTTTGAAATTACGGGTATTTTCTGGATATGCTATGCAGGTCTTGCTACTTGATGAATTCGAATTTGTTGGAATTGCCTGTTTCAGAAGATGTGTATTTGTGAATTTGTTTGAAAGATATGATTTGAGCTCAGCTTATGTTTATTCATGTTTTTGGGTTGATTTTGTATTGGAATCTGTTTGGGGTAGGAGGTGTTTCACTTCTGGTATGATGTGTCATATGTCTGTGCTCCGTTTCTGAAATTGGTTACTTTTCCGTGATTGTGATTCAGATTGTGGGACAAGTTTGATTCAGTTTATAGGGTTTTTTGAGATCTTATTTCACTCGTTTAGTTGCAAACTAGCTAGGGTTTCATTTTATTTTCTGAGGCAATTGGGCACTCTCTGGCAGTGTTTTTTGCAGTTGAAGCTTTGACTGTTTGGGATTGGGAAAGGGAGTTTAGTACTAGCTTTTTGAGCTTTAGGTTTCTGTAAATCTAGAGGAGTTGCATGAAAGCATTTTGAGTTTTACGTTCCAATAAAACTAGAGGCATCCCTAGTTTGTGGTTAATGAGCTTGTGTTTTGGGTTCTATTCTCTATTATCGTTCTAGTCTGCTAGTTTTAGATGTGGTATATTGAGTGAATAAAGATTGGTACTCATAGTTTATCTTAAACTTTTTGAGTACATGCACTTCTGCTTGGTTCCGTTGTTCTGCAGCTGAGATTTGAAACTCTATCTAGTTGATATCTTAATGATAAAGATCTGTGACCAACAAATTGAAAGTCTTGATTATTATCAGTTGAAGTTAAATACAATCTAGTTGCATTCACAAAAAATAAATCATTATATAATCCTTATTAGGTCAACGGTTTTAAAGCATTACTGTAGTTTTGGGGGGTCCTATTTGCTGTGAGCTTGTTACAGATAGTGAAAAGCGTACAAGTTTGTGGTTCCTACATCTGAAATCAGTCACCAGAGTTTGTGCAGTTTTCTAAATTTGATGAAGTTACGTTGGGTATTGGGGGTGTAGTTTGTTTCAATGGATATTTCTCATTTTCCCCTTTCATTTTTGAACCTCATGCATATTGGGAGATGATTGTTTTTGTTTTCATGCTTTATGAACCTTGTAATAATTTTTAAACCCCTATGACATATTGGGGTAACTTTTGAAGTTTATCTATTCCTGTACCCTCATTGTTTAAAATGTTCATCCATCAAGTTATAGGATCTAGTTACTATTAGTTGATAAAGAAATGTTTCCCAATTGGCAGGCGCGGATAAAGAAGATTATGCAAGCTGATGAGGATGTTGGAAAGATTGCATTGGCAGTGCCTGTTTTAGTTTGTGAGTGGTCGTGGCACTGTATACTTTAGAGTATAGAATGACATTACTTAGATTTTTTCTCACTTGCGCTCTTCTTCAATATCGTTGCAGCTAAAGCATTGGAATTGTTTCTGCAAGACCTTTGTGATCGTACATATGAGATAACCCTCCAGAAAGGAGCAAAGACCATGAATTCGTTACACCTGTAAGTGAAGAACTGCATGGACATGTTTTACCCTTTATTATGTTACTGAGAAAAAATACTGTTCATTCAAAAAACTCGAATATATGCTGCTGCTGCTGCAGATAGATTTGTTTTTCTACTTACATGCTTGATGACACTATGGACAACGTAATAAGTCCTTCCCTTGTCTAGATTCCCTTCTTATGGATTGAACCAGAAGTGAGTCATTTGATTGGGAGTCATTATTTACAAGATTACATACGTAGTGCATGTACACAATAGTTTATTTTAACTGAATGGTTTTTCTTTATCATGTAATGAGCTAACAATAGGTTTATGTCGAGTACATCCAACATCTCTTTCGTCTGATCATATATATATTGGTTCGTGTTCCCGAATTCCAACGTTACTTTTCACTGAATAATGAATATATAGCATCGTGGTGCTCCCTCATCATGTCATCAACTCCTTGCCTAGTGTAGTGTTTTTTTCTTATAACTGAACAATCTACCTGAACTGCAGAAAACATTGTGTGCAGAGCTATAATGTGTTTGATTTCCTTAAAGACGTTGTCAGCAAGGTTCCTGACTATGGCCATGGTCATTCTGACACTGGTGCTGAGGATCGGGCTATTCCTAAGAGAAGGTTTGAAAACTTGCATTTACATTTTCTCTGTTTTTTTTGTTAACCCACGTATCAATGTAAATTGAATATACATTGTGTTCCCCCCAGGAAAGCTGTTGTTGGTGATGAGGGTCATGACAGTGATGAAGAGTTGAAGAGAAGTAAGATGGTAAGTTTCCTTGTCCGGTTTTTTAAAACTGCTTAGAATGATACTACAAATATTAGATTGTCATTTTCATAGTACATGTCTTCGAATGTTTTGTCTTCATCACTGACCTAAGTTGGTTTATTTTATAATTTCAAATGCTTATGTACCAAATTTCTGAAACCAGAAAAATCAAATCCCTATAAACTTGAGAGTTTACATTTCAGCCAGAGAACTTCAAAATGTAATCTGTTGAGAAATTGGAGATATGGCAAGAATCAAGACATGATATTCTTAATACATAAAATTTAGAAACAGCCAATAATAGGGGTTTTATATTTCACTTTTCTTTACAGCAAGAGATGGGTCATAACCCTACTGGTCGAGGAAGAGGCCGGGGTCAAGGAAGAGGCCGTGGCCGAGGTGCTAGAACTCTGGAGAGAGAGTCTTCTCATCTGGAGACTGAATCAGTTCCTAGCAACAGAAATATTGATTCTGGAATAGGGATGGAAAACGGTTCTGAAGTGAAGGAATTACCCAAGGACAGCACTGTCAATGACACAACAGTCCGGAATTTTGATCTGAATGCTGTAATCGGGGAGAATGAGAACAATACGCCTATTGCCAATGCTAATACCAATACTAATGCTACGGTTACAGCTACAGAAGCATCAACAACAAGCGAAGCACCTATCTGTGAGGTTAAACATGAAGAGTATCCTGGGTGGTCTCTTGCTGACATGGACAAGATGGCCATTGACCCGCTTCAGCTGGTGCAGCTCAGCACCCAATTAGATCAGGACGATGAAGACTATGATGAAGAAGGTTAACCAGGTAAGGAGTGTAGGCTTCTTCTGACGTTCAGTGTAGTGTAGATACAAGCATGTAGATGATGGCTCATAAGCTTACATGGTTTGTTTCCGAAAGGGCTCTATCCTTTTGTCATATTAAAATTAAAATGCCATATTGCTGACGGCCTTATTTAGAAACAGAATTGATTGTCAAATGCTCTGTAACTTAGATCAATGCCCTAGTTAGCTTCAATATTAGTCTTCATTCTCATGTCATTGGAACTTCACATACCTTTTCATTCAGAGGCCAATGCAACTGTGGTGTCTAGAGTTATCTCAGATCAAATTTATGTAAAATAGGCCATTGAAAAGAAGAGTATCAAACAATGTAAATCACATCACGAGGTGGATTTACAAAAACAACAGGCCTACAATCTTACCTACACAGAAAAGTCCTCATCTTTTAACTGCTTCTCGTCTTGAATATGAAAAAACGCTCAAGATAAAATGGGGACTTAGTATGTGTTTCCCACCCCACCCAAGGTAGCTCTAAATGGAGACTAAAACTCTAATCCTGTTATTTTAACAAGCGTTTCAATTATTACTTAAAATGCAGAAAAGGGTATGTTTTCAAACTGAATAGCATGATTTACTGGCATAAAATGGACATTTAGAGCAGATAGAAACACTTGAAAAGGCAAGACAGCGGGTTCAGAGCAGAACGACGGCAGAGGCTGAGCGCGACGGCGAGAAAAAACGGCGGCAAAAAAGAAGCACAAAGAGAGGGAGTGAGAAGAGCGATAATAGCTTATTAGGGTCTTTTGATTCAAAACCGACATCATCTTTCTCACTAAAGCTTTTGATTTTATAAGTATGTATTTGAGTTTTTTTTTCAAAATCTAGAATTTGAGTTTTGATTAACTAAAACTTCTCGTTTTGCATTGATATTTGAGTTTTGATTCAAAACCATGAAATTAGTTATGGGTTGATGGAATCATTAAATCAAATTGAAATTGCCAAATCACATTGAAATTTTAAAGAAAACAAAACTAAAAGCAATGAAAATGAAGAAATTGATAAAAAAAATGGTACAATAATAAGTGATATTTTACACATTTCACACTAATAAAATTTTTCATTCAAGATTTAACTATGTTAGAGTACATTGTAACAACCAATGTAATTAAATATAATAAGTTGTAATTTTTGAAAATAGGTACACTAAGTTGTAAAAGTGGTGAAATTAATTATAGTAAGCTGTAATTAACCCTAAACTCTATCATATGTGACAGTCTGAATTAAGTATTATTATTTGAGAAAATGCACCATGCCTTACCTTGTTTGAGAGAACATCATTGTAGCAAAAGGCCCAGGTGAGAGCAGACGAGCTGATTCGTAAACAGTAACCAACAACAAATGCATCTTATTGACATCCAAGTAGGCATGGTTGGTGGAATTTCATGTGGGTCGGGTTCTAACTCGTTTTCACTTCTATATTCTGACTGCATGCCTTCAGATCCCTCTAATATTACGTTCTTATTTTCTTTTGGGTGATTACAAATCAGTACCTCCGCCAAAACGTTATTTTAGAATTGATATTTCAAGTTTGATTTTTTTTTCTCGGTTCTCCAAATTTAAAACGTTAACACTTAAGTCTAAACTCTATTAAATTTAACATCAATATTTTTGTAATGATCAAAATACCCTCGAGGTATAATTTCCAATTTTATGTAATTATTGATATGATTATTAAAAGACTATTTTACCCCTAATTGAAAAACTACTGTAACTAATAAATTGAGGGTGAATTTGACTTTTCAAATACACAAAATAAAAAATTAAAAACTGACATTAATTTTGTAAAATTACAAATGTACCCTCATCCTCAACCTCATCTCACACCTCTCTCTCTCTCTTCGGTCAAATTACATCAACATTCTCTCATATTCATAATCTGCTTTACCAAATTTTGAATCAATTATTTTCTTTTACTTGCCCATCTAGATTCTTTCACAAACAAACTAAAATATGCTACAAATACTCCATCAAAACCAACACAATCATCTTTCATAAATTCAAACATAAAAATTATCACTCAAACAAAAATGGGATTACATAATCACTCAACTACCCCTTCACTATGCTTCTCGTTCCCCTCAAAAACCCAACCCTCTAAAATAGATCTCTGCGCGGTGGCTTCGCCTCCCGCCGGATCTCCTCTCACCACAATCTCTCCGCCGGAAGTTTCCGTCTCTTCACAGAAATGGGTTTTCGTGGGTGTCAGAATCGGAGCTGCTATGCTCCTTCCTTTTATAGTTTATGGAGTGTTCTGGCCCCGCCATCGAACTCACAAGGAGAAGGCACAAACCCTCCTTATCGAGCCAGAGAGCTCTGCAGCATAGATTTACCGATTACTTTTTGCATCCTGAAAAAATCGTAGTCTGTCTCCAGATCTGGTTCTTCCGCCTCCCGGCACCGTAGCAGCGTCGATTGGAGCTCGTCGTCGTCGTCGAATCGGAGGTTCACCGGTGACAGACTTCAACCCTAAATCACCACAGATCTGAGGCGGCTCAGTGAAGGTTCTAGAAACCCTCATCGCCCTCCGTCGTCGACGTCAGAGAACGGCGGCTCCCTCCTCGCCCTCCGCCGTTGACGTCCGAGAACCGCTGTTAAGAAATTAGTTTACAATTTTTATTTATTAATTGACACACAAACTTCATAACCCATGTATAATTTAGAAATTAAAAACAAAAATTGAAAGAGAGGGTCGTTGAAATCAAGACCCATTGTAGTGCTTGGAGACAAAGTGAAGAAATTGATGAGTTATTACCAGAGAACTGTGAAATTATTTGAACAATTCATAGTTCTGAGTAACCATTTTCTATTGTAACCTTAAATAAATAGACACATCACGCTCTACTGATCATTGGTAAAGAGTTGACAAGTCAGATCATGGATATCATTTAGAGAAATGATATTGGACGACCCAACCTGAGAAATGTGTCATAAATTAAGTCATAATTATTCCCAGTTGTCATAGTATCATTGAATCCTTATGAACTTTGGAGTCTTCATGGATTCCTATATGACAACTCTCATAGTTTGACATGCTCACCTACGTTGTTCATAACAAGCTACAAAGGGGTATGATAGGCTGTGCGACGAGTCATATGAGGGATGCAGATGACAGTTAAGGTATTTGTCCCTCACGTACTAGTGGGAACAGTATCTATGTAGGCCTCTTGATAAGAATGACTGAGAAAGAGTGTACAGTCGTACCAGTGATAAAGAGTTATTGCACTCAGTCATCTCGAGATAAATGAACATGTTTGAATATATAAGAGTGACGTCTCTATACCTTATGTTCAAACAAGATATTTAGTGACAAAGGGATTATGATAATTATGACAAAAGGTTAAGTCAAATCACCGATCATCATGATCATTGGGGAATCATAATGTCTTACAAGAGACCACTTATGATGAATGGACCAAATATGGATTTGGGGTCATTTTTCAATAACTCATGAGCCTACAGAGTCACACACAAAGAGCAAGCCCAAAGTTAAGTGGGCTTATGAAACCCATTAGGAGGAATAAGTGAAAAAACAAGTTTTCCCGAGTTCTGCAAATAAGTCAGGTTGCATGCCTCATATCTCCCAAACCAAAGCTTTAAAGCAAAAACTCTATTTCATCAAACTTGTAGATTTTTGAGTTCTATTTAATCTGGATCAAGTTTCAGGTCAATTGGACTTCAGAAGAGGGATATATGAGTCGCGCAAGTTTGGCCGCCATAACTGAAAAAACGCAGTTTCAAATGTTATTTCGGTTTAGATTGTGAATCCAAAACTAATAAGAAAAGAGAAAAGTAGGAGAACAAATTTTGGGGAATATTTTGAATTAGGAATTCAGAATAAAATAGGATTTTATTACAAATAATATATATATATATATCAAATACAAACTCTCCAAAAATGTCCGAACGTCCAAACTAATGTATAACTGTTGGATGGATATGGGAGAGAGGAGATGGTGACACATGGCATGGATGGAGAGTCTCCCTACTTAACAGAGACATGCGTTTAAATGGGGGTATTGGGGGTCATTTCGCTTAGCAGACCTAATACCCCATTTCGACGGTTTGACTTCTCATATTTCGACGGTTGGACTTCTCAAAACAACGCGCGCGACGTTTGACTTTCTGCAAAGCGATTTTGGCTTCGATTCAGAGACGGTGTGGCGTGTGATTTTTTTTCGTCGATTCTGCTGAGAATGATCGGTAAGTAGCGCGATTTTCTGTTTCATCTTATGTTGATTTCGTTGTTTTGTAGTTTCGATCTGTTGTTTTTTCATTGAAGCCGATTTTGATCTAATCTAAGTAGCGTTATTTCATGTTAGATCTGTTGTCGATTATTTTGTTATTGATTTCTGATTTGTTATTTTTTTATTTTAGCCGGTTTCGATTCGATCTAAAATTTTTTCTTTAGTGTACAACAAATCTAAGGTTCAGAAGACGATGACGACGATGATGACAACGAATGATCACCGTGGCTGTATGTTTTACTCATTTTATGTGTTTTAATGTTTTTGTAGGCGCTTGACCTTCGAGCATGCTTTAGATTAATCAAGTTTGCAACTATCTTTCTGTTCATGTATAACATGTCGATATGTTCTGTATAACTTGCCGGTTTGTAATGTATCACTTATATTAAACTTGATTCATATTATTGAGATCATAATCGTCTATTAGCTTGGTTGACTTGTAACTAATGCCACACTTAAATATCTGTAGCAAATGCTCATTTAATTTGGTAATAAATCTTCAATTAATCATCAATAATTTTGGTAACGAACAGATGATTGTTGACTTGTAATTTATGTCATACTTAAATATCTGCAGTAAATGCTCATTTAATTTGGAAATAAATACTCAATTAATCATCAATAATTTTGATAACAAATAGTTGATGGTGGTGTACCATGTATAACATGATGTTATATATTGTATAACCAGTGTAGTTAGATGATGTTCAACAACACATAACGATTACCCACTTTCAGAGGGTTGTGTATGACTGTCTTACTGTCAATGTATAACATGTCGATGTACCATGGATAACATGTTGTTATATACTGTATTGAACAATCGCTCTCTGGATCTAGCCTATTTTTAGCGTGAATCGCTGAATGATCGCGGTTTATATGCGTGATCCCGCTTTAAATACGCCTATGTGAATCGCTGAATGATCGCCTTTAAATGCGCGATCAGCACACACAATATGATGTTATACAATCCAACACATAACATTATACATAAAATATAATATTGGAATGACGAGCGTGCCCTCATATCTCTATCTATTTGTGACTAACGGTGTTAGTGAACCGCTCAACCACGTGTCGCTAGATCGTCGCTCACGAAAAAATGGATGGGCAGATAAGGGTTTGGACGTTTTGGTGGAGTTTGTGGTGAAGTGCATCCCTATATAGGGGCACACTCCACTACAAATGACCAACGCGTCCGAATCCAACGAATCCATCCCAACCGTCCAATCCACTCAATCTCACAAACCCCAAACTGACGGAAATCCCCACCTAACGGGCTCTGTGCGGGTATTTTGGGAATTTCCCCCCATTTTTCGCGTTGATTGTCGTCCACTTGTTTCACTATATTTGTATTAGGTGTAATGTCGCGATTCTGAGTATAATGTCAACCCAACCTAAAACAAATTAAATTTATTTCTAGCCAGAAACATAAACGACTTTCACTATATTTATATTTGGTGTATTGTCGCGATTCTGAGTAGAATGTCAACCCTTTTATTTTTCCAAAAGGTTGGTTTGCTCGCACCGCAGGTGCTCTACCGGAGCCCAACCCGTGCCGAGCTGGCCGGACGGCAACGACGGCGGCGCGCGTGTGGGTTTGGTCGTAGCCGCACCAAAGTTTGGTCAAAAGACACACGGAAGTATCGAATACAGACAGATAGCAAAAAACGTTAAAAATTCTGTTAATTTTTGAAATAAAAAGACAAAAATGCCCTTGATATCTCTCAAAATTTCAAACAATTTATATAATTATTGGGATAATTGTGAAATGACTATTTTACCCCTAGTTGAATATTCAATTGAACTAATGAATTGAGGAAAAATTTGACTTTCAAATAATCATATAAAAGAATTAACAATTTAGGTTGAAAAGACTTAAACCCTTACCTAATATTCTAATTTTCAATTAATGCCATTGTTCCTTCTCTCCTCCCTCTCTCTCTACACTCTCATTCTCTTATCCCCTCACTCTGCTCCACTGATTTTGCTGAGTTTGCATCGTCGTAGTTGCTTGAAATTATTTCGCACTGACGTAGTTGCTTGAAAAAGTTTAGTGATTCTTCTTAAAAATCCCCTTTGCACTGTCGTTATGCGACGTAGTTGCCGCACCGTCATTATATGACGTAGTTGCTTGAAAAGTTTGGTGATTAATCTTAAAATTACCTTGCACCGTTGTTATACGACGAGTTGCCGCACCGTCATTCTTGAAAAGTTTTAGTGATTCTTTTTAAAAATCACATGTTCTCATGTCCGTATAATTAGTATGATTGAAGCTGTCGTTGTTCGACGTAGATGTTAGCTTTCCTATTATTCTTACTTCACGTACAAGACTTGTGTTACACGGTTTGCACGTGAGGGGGAGTGTTAGAATAGTTAATTAATTAGGGTTTCCTATTCGTATTATGTTTCCTAGTTTGGTTTATTTCCTATTGTTCCTTATATAAAAGAACATTTTATTGTAATTCATTATCAAGTTATTCTCAATAATACAATTATATTTTAGAAATTCAACACATGTGAGTTCAAACTTGTGTGTATAGTCTAAACTTGTAGGTATATAGTCCATACTTGTGAGTGTATAGTCTACACGTGTGAGTGTATAGTCTAAACTTGTGAGTGTATTGCCTACTCTTCATACATGTCTAGACGTGTGGGTGTATGAAAAGTAGACAATACACTCACGAGTTTAGACTATACACTCACAAGTATAGACTATAAACTCACAAGTTTGAACATTACAATCACAAGTTTAGACAATACACTCATAAGTTTGACTGTACACATAGACTATACACTCACACTTTTAGACTATACACTTACGAGTTTAAACTATACATTCGTAAGTTTGGTTTCCCTCACATTTGGAATCCCACATCGCTTACATGTGAAACTTTTTTGTTATTTATATTGGTTTGTCTCCCTTCCTCTATCAGTTGTGTGTGAGCCTTTTAGGGGTAACCTGCGGCTACGGCCAAACCCACACACGCGCCGCCGCCGTCCGGCCGGCTCGGCACGACACGGGCTGGGCCGGGCTCCGGTAGAGCATTTGCGGTGCGAGCAAACTAACCTTTTGGAAAAATAAAAGGGTCGACATTATACTCAGAATCACGACAATACACCCAATATAAATATAGTGAAAGTCGTTTATGTTTCTGGCCATATATAAATTTTAATTTGGTTTAGGTTGACATTATACTCAGAATCGCGACATTACACCTAATATTTATGTTTTATGTGAGTGTAGTGTTTAGATGGGAAGACAAAATTGCCCTCACAAAACCGTACAACAATTTAACGATGGAGTGTTTCTCCGTGTTTCCACGTGTCAAGCACTGGAAACCACGCGAAAAATGGTTTGTTGGATCGACAATTCAGATGGATTGGAACGGGTATGGGATTTTTACATGAATGTAATTATATAAACACACACACACACACACACACACACACACACACACACACACACACACACACACACACACACACAAGAAAACCTAATGCATATTCACAACATTAACAACTCCACTAAAACTCTAGATCTAATTAATTAGTTAATTAGATCAGATTTGAGAATATCAATTATGGTGGATTGATTTTCGTCAAGTTTCGATCAAGACTTGTTCATGTAGATACCAGTAGAGAGCGCATCCCGATTGAGACGCAAGAAGCGAACTACGCATACTTTGATTCTTGTAAAGAAGATACGTAGGTCGCCCAAATAGGATTTGAGTTCAAGTCGTGATTCAGAACATGTGCACTATCAAAAGTTTTGTAAAGCCAAATCTACAAGAGGTAAATAAGTGTTCTAACCCTTTTATCGATTAAGCTTAAACATGCAGTAGTACCTTGCTAAGAACATGGTTATATTTTTTTTTATATTGCTTCTGCTGCTATATATGAGATTCCGCGTTTCCCAACAGTTTATGGGGTCTGGATCCAAACAGTGTGTAACAAGAGGATCTAGATGCTATTTACACAAATATAAATCTCATTAGGGGTGTGCAAAATCAAAACAAAGCATACCAAATCGGACGATTCGATAACTAAACCGCATGGTTCGGTTGTCATCAGAAACTAATAGTCTTTCAGTTTGATCTACAGATCGAATTCTACTCAACCGTCGGTGATCAAAACGAATGTAATAAAATAAAGGAAACTTTTCATAATATTAGTGTATCAGTATATGTGTATCAATGATATACATATAATATTAGTTATCAACCCTAAATTGATTCATCATCTTGATACTTTGAGGGCTTGCCAACCAAATCAATTGATCATCTTTTCTGAAATTCTCCAAATCCATAGCAAATGCATCTCACCGTCTCGTGTTTCAACTCTAAAAGAAACTTTCTCCGTTGCTCTGTGAATCTCTCTCTCTCTCTCTCTCTCTCTCTCTCTCTCTCTCTCTCTCCAATCACCACTACCAACGTGTCGTTCTTTTTTTCCAAATAAGTCCTTCTACTTTACACCCTGAATCGATTCAGTTTCTGGTTCTTCTTGGATTCGACGGCTGGCTACGATTGACCTATGATCCGTGAATCTCGATAAAGCTGACGGAGAACAAAAGGGATGGTGGACATGTCGTAGAGGATTTTTGCTTGACTTTCATGCACAAAGATACTTCATCGTACAAAGTATTAGGGATCTCAAGCGATCCAAATGGGTTATGAAAGGATATGTATCTTGATTTTGGGTTTATGAATTAGAGATTCTAGTTTTTGAAAAATGGGCTTGCCCGACTGAACTAAACTGTTAGGTCGGTTGGTTAAAACTGAACCGAAATCATTTCAATGGTTCGGTTTGTGGTTTTTTGAATCTGAAAATCGAACCGGTTGGTTTGGTTTGATTTTGAAACCGTGAGAAATCTTAAATCTCATGCCAAAATACCATATAGGTTGGAATTTTGAAAGAGATAATTTCACACAACACTAAGGTTGCTCATCGGGTCGGGCAAACCCGACCGGGTTTGGACCCGACTCGGTCTCAGTCGGGTCTCATGGGTTGGATATGATACTCGACTCGACCTCAACATCGTGTCGTTGGTTTTGACTCGGTCGGGTGTCGGGTAGAAACCAACAGACCCGATGGGCCATAGTAAAGCTCAATAAGTGAGCCCAATTTGATTTTGTTGACTTTTAGCCCGATTGAGATTAACAAAATAAGGCCAAACACAAATAAAAGGCAGATAATGAAAAAATACAATCTGCCTTGGGCAAAAATGATGAAAAAGCAACATATGCCAAAAATACAATACAATCTGCCTCTGCCCCCTAAATATACAATCTGCCTTTGCCTAAATTAGATCTTTAACATTTTAAAAAATGAACACAAAACAAAAATCCACCAGTTCCTCCGTCCATTTATAGAAACTCAACAACTCATCCTTCCATTTACACAAATTCTAGTAGCTCCCAAGTCCCAAATGTTGAAACAAAGGAAAAAACAAAGTTATAATCTGTCCATTAAGCACGAAATATATAATATATCCATTAAACCTCAAGTGCAAAATATAAAATACTTGTATAAACAAAAATAACATAATTTGACCAATACTTGCTCAAATTTTTCATTGCATTATAGTTGGTAAACCAAACAAAAACCAACTGCCCATTCCTTGCTACACAAGCTACAATTTTTGAGCATACAAAAATGAACCAAGTGTTCATCACTATTCATCAATAATATCAAAATATGGTGATCAAAAGTGAACAACAAGTTCAAACATCACCATGAACCTTTTCTAGGCCAATTCAAAAGAAACAACAAACAACAAACAAAAACTAAACCATTGAAGAGGGAGACTCATTCCTTAGCTTGAGCCGCAGCATTATAACCAATTAAATCTGTAAGTAAATATAAATAATTAGGGGTTTTCCATAATTGATAGAATGAAAAAGGATTGCTCTTCAAATTTTATTAAAAATTTATTACCTTGCTCGACCTCTTCATTCTCTTTTAATATCTCCTCAAAGCCACTAACATTTGTTGTACCTCGGATCCAACTTTGAGTGCACACCAATGCCTCAACTGTAAGTGGTAGGAAGGCGCTTTGAAAGTCATTGAGAATCCTACCACCCATTGAGAAAGCTGACATAGATGATACAGATGTGATAGGTATTGCCAATACATCTTTGGCAAGTGTGGACACAATTTGAAAATCTTGAGGAATTGCACTTCCACCATGACAAGATGTCAAACTTAGGATCAATACCCTCGACCTCTTCCTTTAAATATTTGTCGAGTTCGCTCTTTGGGCCACCTTCTTCAATAGCTCGCTCTTTATCGAACAATGCACGATTTGTTCTCCTTGTAGGTTCCTTCAGAACTAACCATACTTTTTCAGCAGGGGTGCTGCTAGTACCTCCAGGAGGTGCACTACTTGAAACTGCATTTGAAACATATTCAACAAGCAATTCATGCAAAGCATTCTTTATCTTAACTTGTAAGACAACAACAATATCAATAGGGTACATGGCATCAACAACATATTCAACAACAACTAACTTGTTCCTTGGATCAAAAATAGAAGCAACAAAAATCAGCAGGTTAATGTTGTTCACATCAGCCCAATACTTGTCAAATTTTGACCTCATACTCTGTGATATGGCTCTGATGTTGAAGTCATGTTGTGCCACTTGCCCCCCTTTGATGATATCCAATATGTCAATAACTTCATCCAACAAAGTGTGAGAGTTGACATATTTGCAACCCGATACCCTCTTGGTAACAACACAGATTTGCTCAAAAAAGTCCATAAACTTTTTTATGTATGTTCAATCCTCATCCACCAACATACCCAAAGGATTCGTACAACCCTTCTTGAATTTGGACTCTAACTCTTGGCGAAGAAAGGCATTCTCGCTATCATACCTTTCAAAGGCAGCCTCCAAGGCTACTACAGATTTCAACATTAAGTAGATGTAGTTCCACCTAGTAGACACATCAAGGATAAGTGAATTCTTGCAGTCAATCCCGAGAGCTACCACACACTCCTTAAATATGTTCATCCTATTAGGTGATTGTTAAAGAACCTAACCAATACTCTAATCTTTTCCATCGGGTTCCCTAGCAAGGTCAAACCTTTCTTGACGATGAGAATGATGATGTGAGCACAATACCTCATATGCAAGAACTTCCAACCTAAGATGCTCTTCCCCAACAAGTTCATTTTTCTCCTTGAGAACTAAACTGCCACATCATTGCTCTTAGCATTATCTAAGGTAATGCTCATGATTTTGTCAATCCCCCACTCTTGAAGACATTGCTCAAGAGCCTTCCCGATTTCTTCTCCCTTGTGATTGTTGATCTGGCATAATGCAATTATCTTAGAGTGAAGCTTCCATGCATCATTAATGTAATGTGCGGTAATGCACATATAGTTAATGAGATGGTTGCTTGTCCACATGTCTGTAGTGAGGGACACTCTCGGGGAGTTCACTCTCAAGAAGTCCTTAAACTTTTTCTTCTCGCTTTTATGCATCTCATAGAGGTCTCTCGTCATGGTGCTTCTGCTGAAAATGTGGAAAAGATGCTGGATTTTCTTTGTGTACCGCTGGAAACCCTCATGTTGAACAAAACTGAGGGAAAATTCATCCGTGATGAGCATCCGAACCAACTACACCCTGATTCCTGCTTGATCAAATACCCATGAACCAAGTGATTGTGTACCATCAGATTTGCCCGTAAATTGAAGTATGAACTACGGGGGACATTTTCGAATATGCTTATTCAAATTTGTAGTCCCACAATCTTTACTATCAACCTTATACCGTTTAGGATAATATTTACCATGAGCATATAACGCACCCTTCTCATTCATGAAAGGTAAATGAAAATCATTCTAAGCATTACTAAATTTTTTTTTTCTAAGGGGGTTAAGAAATTGTATCAGGAGCTGCGCCCCTTGCTGAACAGCAGGAGGAGCAGCAACCACAACAGCTCCAAAAACGCCTCCAATAGCAGCTCTAGTTTGGGCTCCAGCAGCAGCCACAACAGCTCCAGTTTGGCATCCAACAACAGCCTCGTCAACTCCAGCCGTAACCAGCTTATAAAGGGAAAAGCAGTTTGTTACTAACACTTTCTTAAATAAATAAGAGTTGTTTACTATTAAAATAAATAACAATTAACTACTAAAATAAAAAACAGTTTACAAATTATTCAAAAATAACAACATACTACTAAAATAAATAACAATTTACAAATTTCAAAAAGTAAACAATGTACAACTAATTCCCCAAAAAACAGTGTACAACTAAACCTTAGATTCCAAAACAGTTTACAAATTCTTCAAAAAAACAGTGTACTATCAAAATAAAAAAAAACAGTGTACAAATTCACAATTATGATTTATGACATAAATTAAAATTAGAAACCCTAATTCCCCAAATTTGAAATCAGAAACCCTAAGTCCCAAATTGGAAAGTAAAACCCTAAATTCACAAATTAACCCCTAATTTTAAATCGAATTCTCAAATTTAAAATCAGAAACCCCAGTTCCCCAAAATTTGAAGTCAGAAACTCTAATTCCCTAATTATAACCCCAATTGAAATTAGAAACCATAAATTCCCAATTTGAATCCCCAATTTGAGAGTAAAACCTTAAATCCCAAATTTTAAAATCAGAAACCCTATATTCCCAAATTAACCCCCAATTAAAAACTCAAATTACAATTTATGATCGGGGATCCTTAATCGGACCCGAACCTTAACCCTAACCCTAACACCTAACACCGAAAACAAAAACCTCAATATATCTAATCCCGAATTATAAACCCACGAAGAAAATCAAGAAGAATCGATAAATTTGAAACCCTAAATTGATACTAACCGGATTTGAAGACATGTCGGTCGTTGCCGTTCACCTCTTCCGGCGTTGGATATGTGGCTTAAGTCTCTCGACTCTCGAGGGTCGACTGGAGAATTGAGCTGTTGGAGATTTTCTTCTCCACCATCGCTTGATTTATAGTGTGGTGGTGGAGAAGAAACTGCTCCAACGGCTCGATTTGTAACGGTTAGCACCTAATCGAGCCGTTGTGAGCGAGATGGATAACTGATGGAGGCTTTGGATGGCGAGGAGAGTACGACTCGACAGTTGTTTGCTCTGCTAGGATTTTTTCTCAAAGCCCGAGAGAGGAAAGGACGAAGAAGCAACTAATGTGAGGAGAGAGGGAGAGATATCATGCACCTACTTAGTGAGGTCGTGGATGGAGAAGAAGAGGCCACGTCGAAATAAATGGACGGCTCAGATTTTTTACTGTGTGCGCGATAGACGGCTCAAGAGGCGCCACGTCTACAGATGAGAGCTGAGAGCTCTTTCACTCTTTTGCATCCCACATCGGAAGCGTATAAATTCAAATGTTTGTAAGCTTCCGTGTTACATTGGTTTACAAAATCACGAGCTGGGCTGGGCTCTGTGGTCATTAGTTGTGGTGGGCTCTATTGGGCTGGGTACAAAAGTTTGGGCTGGCCCTCTATGTGAAGTGATGGTCGGGTGAGTCGGGTTACTCGGTGATTTTGTAAAACACACCCGAGGAACGACTCACATTTTATTCGGGTTGGGTCGACCCAACCCGATTTTCACTCGGTTTGTCGGGTTAGTCAGGTTTGGGTCGGGTCGGGTCGTCGGGTGAGTCGGATACCGGGTAAAAATGGACAACCCTACACAACACCCTCTAAAATAGACAGAATTTCACATAACACTCTCTAGAATTATTCTTCTCACGGCCGCCCCATACTTTGACAATTTATCTCACTTGTTGTTTTCCATTCACTTACGTTAAAATTTGTTAAAAATTGATGTTAAAAGTACTAAAATGCTCCTGAATGTGTTTTTAATTTTCAAATCATGTCCTTACGACTCTCTCTCCTCCCTCCACAACTTTCTCTCTCCTCATGCACTACTTTTTCTCTTTTGGGCTTTCATCGTCCGAAAGAATATAAATAATCTTATTTAAAACACATTTAAGGGCATTTTAGTCTTTTTAACATCAATTTGTAACAAATTCTGACAAAAATTAACGAAAAATAGCAAGTGCGATAAATTGACAAAGTAGTAATGACTCTAAAAAAAATAATTTTAAGAGTGTTATATGAGATTATGTCATTTTAGGGGTGCGGCGTGAAATTATCCCATTTCGAAATGATGGTAGGGTTGCAGTATTTGTTGTTGTTCTTCTTCATTCCAAATGTTTCGCCGTCTGTTGAAGTGTTAGGTTGAAGTATTTGTTGTTGTTGTTCTTCTCCTTCCTTCCAAATGTTTCTCCGTGTGTTGTCCTCTCATCTTCTCCGCCCCAGATTGTGCGCAACTTTGAGTCCATCTCTGTGCAAATCTCTTTCTTCCATTGTTTCCTCCAAGGATTATCTGGTAAGCTCTCTGTCCCTCTCTCCCCAGTGTATCGAAGAACTGGAAATCATCAAGTGCAAGCCCATGCCCATCAAATCCACCTTTAATGCCGATTCTGTCATTGCCCTTTTCACTGATTACGGCTTCACTCACACCCAATTAGCCAAAATCTTCTCTGTATGCCCCATGTTCCTCACATTCGATCCCCACAATATCCTCAAGCCCAAGCTCGATTTCCTCATTCAAAGAGGAATCTCCGGCGACACTCTCATTCACATCGCCACCAGAGACCCCTACTTCCTCAAGCACAATCTCCAGAAACGAATCGTCCCCAGCATAGATTTCCTACAGACCTTCTTCAACAACAACAGCCACCAAACCCTCAATTCGTTCCTCTTGCATAAACGCGCAACCGCTATGATCCGCGACTTTTCTGAAAACACCCCTTTTAACGTGGAAACGTTAAGGCTTCACGGCGTCCCTGAGTCCAGCATTCTCAAGTTGTTTCTTCTCGGTGGAGGCCCTTCATGCCTTGCTCACAAGACAGAGTATTTCAATGAAAGTCTCAAGGAGATTATGGCTATTGGTTTTGACGTTTCTAGCCGCATGTTTCCCACCGGGATTCGTGTGTATTCCAGTATGAGCAAGGAGAAATGGGTTTCCAAAATGGAGGTTATCAAGGAGGGCTTTGGGTGGACTAATGAACAGGTGGTGGCTCTCTTCATGAAGCAAAATACTTTCATGAGCCTGTCCGAGGACAAGTTGAGACAAAGATTGGAAATTTTCATGAAAAGATTAGGGTGGACACCTGATTACATTGCCAAGTACACTGCTCTCCTTGCTTGCAGCTTGGAAAAGAGAATTTTGCCAAGGATTTCTGTACTGGAAACATTACTGTTAAAAGGCCTTGTGAAGAAGACCTGCATGGGCAAGGCATTGATGGTGTCTGAAGATAGGTTCTTGAGACTTTTTGTCGACAAGTATCAAAAGGATCTCCCTGAAGTTCAACTCATGGAGGTATATACCAACAGCATGCCAAACTCGAAATTTGGTGGTTGCAATTGAGGTCAGAAACAGAATTTAGCCCTGCTCACTTGTGTTTGCACGTATCCAATTGGGGAAGAAGAAAGGTCCGAACATGATACTTTCTGACGGGGCATTGATGTGATCTGAACTTCTTTTAAAAGAAAAAGTGTTATCAGATGTGGCTGTGATTATTTATGAATTTCAGGCTTCAATTAAGTGTTCTTAAGTTGTCTCCAATATTGAGTTCAATTTATGAAAATTAATATCTATCTCTGCTTCCACTACTGAGGTCGTGTGATCATCAATGTTCTTTGTTGTAGTCTTTCGGATGTATTTTCCAGCTTATACTATGTTCTGCCTTGCCTTGGAAATGGATGATCGTCAATGTTCTTTGCTGTAGGTGCTTGAGTTTCTCCAAGAAAGTTCATTTTTTGTAAGTGATCAAGGCTTATAGTGAATTGAATAGTGTCAGTCGGGGTAGGTTAGTGTGACAATGGAATTTGTCTGATAATATCAGATGAAAAGAGAACAAAACTAGAGGCAGCTTTAGCATAGGCATTGTTGATGCTGTTAGATAATGGCTCATAAGCTTACATGGTTTGTTTCCGAAAGCGCTCTATCCTTTTGTCACATTAAAATTAAAATGCCACATTGCTGACGGCCTTATTTAGAAACAGATTTGATTGACAAATGCACGATAACTTAGATCAATGCCCTACCCTAGTTAGCTTCAAAATTAGTCTTCATTCTCATGTCATTAGAACTTCACATACCTTTTCATTCAGAGACTAATGCAACGGTGGTGTCTAGAGTTATCTCAGATCAAATTTATGTAAAATAGGCCATTGATTCTGCATCCGGTTTATAATGCACAACCATGATTATTTTTGGTTCATCAATCCGAAATCCAAATATGAATTCAATCTTGAATAGAGGTCTCAAACAACATTTTATTCTTTATCTTTTCTCCTTGCTACTGCTCTCAAGACAATACTCCCCTATTTTTAACAAGGTTGTGCTCAACCTACAGAGTCCCATTTCCGCCCCGAAAAAAAGAGTATCAAACAATGTAAATCACATCACGAGGTGGATTTACAAAAACAACAGGCCTACAATCTTATCTACACAGAAAAGTCCCCATCTTTTGTTCTTTTAACTGCTTCTCGTCTTGAATATGAAAAAACGCTCAAGATAAAATTCAAACAACAAGCCAGAGTTTCAAAAATCATGTACAACAAAGTATGATTATACTGTTTATATTTACAACATACACAACAACAAAGATGATATGCAATGAGTTGTAGCAGGCATGCAGTGAAAGGCCGTTTTAAATCCAAATCACATAAAAGACTTATGGAAAGATAGCACAAACCTCATAGAGTTCAAGAAGTGATGCAAATAATGCTGCAACTGTGGATAACAAACCAAAGGGAAGAAATGCTGCATTGTCATTTGGATCACTTAGGCTTGAATGAAGCATACTCCGAGTTGTTCAGGATTTGATGAAGTATCTACAACAAAGTGACAAACCAAATCTAGTGGCGATGTGCAATAAGGAAAGTGGTCAAATTACAAATGCTTTCACATAATAAACTAAGAAAATACAATTAGCCGATGTTGTGCATCATGCACAATACACAGTGAGATCTGTGGAAGACATGTGAACCATATCAGACTTCTCAGCAGATTTTAATAAGAAACGGTATGGATTGAATTTGACAGCATCACTCCCCAACTGTTGTTGTCCGACTGTGCCGACTGCACAGGCACAACTAATACTGCTCCGTATGGTAAGATTACACCATTTTTAAGGCTCAAATCTTGGAGCGAGCAGTCGACAAACTAAGAATCAGCACCAAATTTGCTCTTAGTAATGAAGAGCATGAAGAATAATACAGGCACAATTATCAGATGGTACACATGTATATAAGTGACAACAACAACATTTTTTATCCTGGAAACTAGAACTGTAATCCTGTTTTTGAATAGGCGTTTCAATTATTACATAAAATGTGAACCATAGACTGCAGAAAAGGGCATTTTTCAAACTGAAATAAAATGGACATTTAGAGCAGATCATAAACAGTTGAAAAGGTAACTTAGCATAAACTTTATCATAACTAACAGGCTGAATTAAACATTAATTGAGAAAGTGCACTATGCCTTACCCTGTTTGTTGTAGCAAAGGCCCAGCTGAGAGCAGACGAGCAGATTCGTAAACAGTAGCAATCAACAAATGCATCTTACTGACATCTAGTTGGTCTTGCTTCTGTGATCCTTTCTTCACCATAATGATATCTGCATTACATGCAGGTATTTCAGTTCACAACCTTTAGCGCATTGGGATAAAAATATCATGTCATACAGATCTTATCTCGCAAAAAGATTGAAGAACAAAGAATCTAGCATGTTAGTTAGAAAACACTGCAAACTCACAATTTGATATGATCTACAGAGAAGCTAGCTAGATGGTAGCCGGGTTAAATTTAGTAATTCAATCACTAATAGTCAATACATGCAGCATTAGTTTGAGCAACATGGTAGACTGGACAGTGATGAATGGAAAAGAAGGAAAAGATACCTGCCTTATCTTGTATTTCTGGAGAAACGCCAATACTTGTGTTAGATTATATTAGATTTAGTTTCTTATATTTATATTTCCTTTTCTGTTTTATATTAGAGTTTCCTATTCTATTCTTATTGCCTCTATAAATAGAGGCCTCTTGTAATTCACAACACATCAATTCAATAATACTCCTTATTGTTAACATGGTATCATAGCCTTTTTAACCTTTTGGATCCTTGGGTCAATTTTCGCGTGAGTGTTGTTTTGCCCACTCGTTACTTATGTTTTAGCGGGTGGACAAGGCATTAGAAATTCCAATTTCATCATATATTCAAACTCTCCTCCCAATTTTTTTTCCCTCTAAAAATAAAAAATCCGGCTACTTTTCATCGGATACTATTCACGGCTACTGTTCATAGGCACTGTTCATTAATTTTTTTTCCGAGCTACCTCCCTGATTCCTCCCAATGTTCTCTGATTTGCTTCACTATTCTAGTTGCTACCATGAATTTTTCGTCTAATTTTCTTGTTCATTGACATGTTTTTGGTGTTTTCTCGAGATGTTCGGATCTCTGTTTTGTTTTTTTTACTATCTGTAAACCCCTTTCACTCAAGAATGTGAGAGGATATGCTGAAGCCGCAGCGCACTCCGTCTCCGAGGTATGGGTATGAATCCCCATGATCTCCAAGTTGGGTATAACCCCTAGAGTCTCACTCTCCGAGGTATGGGTATGCATCCCCATGATCTCCAAGTTGGGTATAAATTTCCAAAGGCTTCTGTCTCTGTCTCTGAGTTTTGAGTATCTGAAGTCTCAAAATTTTCAAGTTCTCTGAGATCCGAATTCAAACACCAAATCAACGTCATTCTACTGACATAGCCGTCAAGTGTCGCCACCGTATCAGTTTTTTATAGTCAAATTGATGTTAGTCGACCCACATCAATTTGAGGGGGTGGTCAACCAGAGTTACTAAGGTTTCCTAATTTGGTTTAGTAGATACTTTCCTATTTGTAATGTGTATTCCTTATATAAATGGTTGTTCTCATTGTATTACGACCAACAATTATCAATAAAACCTTGAGATTGACATGGTATCAGAGTCATAACCGATCTTTGGTTAGATCTTAAAGAATTTTTAGTTTTGTCCACTCGTCGATGATTTGTGATTCTGACGAGTGGGCGAGATGACATCAATCTCAATCGCTCTCTCAATCTCTAGCCTACTGCTAATCAATGGCTTCCGCAACTCAATCTCGCAAAACCACTGAACCTGATCTCGCATCACCGAAGCATCACTATTATTTGTATTATGATGTCATAATACATTGGTGATTGAATCTGCTCTACATGAATCAATTCAAACATGATATGCTTCAATCTCCTACCCAGCAAGCACACCTGTTCTCTCAAGTTTTTGGCCTTTCCTAAGCTCCGTCACGCGTGTCATCATAAATCATCAAACCACCTATTCTCAATTTTCATGATTTCGGTGTTGTCATAAAAAAGGGAAGGTGTTCTTGATGCTTTCGACACATGACAATTCAAATAGAGAGGTAATGGATTAATATATTAACATATGTAATGCGTACTGCTCACGACCAATCACATCAATCAAGTCGTCACAGACCAATCTCGTTTTTAGAACGAGACCTAATTCGGACATCCCGTAATATATTAGCAATCAAGCCTGCAGAGAAAGGGATTCATGAAACATCACACCCATGATTCTTCTGCTCCACTAGGTTGGCCATTAAGCTCTTGAAACAATAAGTTGTCTGGCATCTAAACAAGATTCCATGGATGAAGCATCAGTTTTAATATTAGTAAGTTTGATTGCTTGCTTTTGATCTGCATGATAAAATTAGCATCTCCTTGATAAGTACTGGATGATCCTTCACAGCTATCAAGAGATGAGCAGGACCTAACCAGAGCTTGACAACTGATACATATTTCTTGTGAAAACCACTTATGTTTCTTGCATTATTGGCAGTGAAAAGAAGGCGATGGAATAAATGTTAGTTATGTGGATCATGAATCTTTGTGATTCTAAGGAGAATGATCTATTGTTCTAACCTACACTACAGTTATAGAATAATGGTACCATGAGCCATCTTATATATATATATAGGGTCATGATCTGGTGCGAATCAAGAGCGTGACGGAAAATCATGCAAGGGGTGTCTGGTCTATTTATGACGTATGCGTCTGATTGACAACCCTTAGATTTGAAGTTTCTACGAATAGCCTCATGCTGAAAATTTTCTTTTATACCTAATTGAGCTACTTCTGTCCAAATTAACGATCCATTCAACTGCTCATGTGAATTTTAATACTAAAACTATCAACGAATCAAATTAGTACCAAATAATACATCCAATCACTATTCAGCTAATTTAAGAAATGTTTTCTGTGGCCAGAAATTGAGAGGAAACTATGGCGGGAAAAGAGGTTGGAGTGGCCCATGAGCTGAGCAACTTAACAAGTTTGTCTGCTACAAGAAACCCACAAATTCGCTCGTTGGCATCACACGTCATTCCAACATCTTGAAAACGCCACTCTTATTTTTCGGTAAGCGGATACAAATAACAAAAAACATCCTCGTATTTCCATTGAACGCGTAGGGTGGAAATTTTCCTTGTCTCCGGACTAGAATGGGGCGAGAAATCCCCGAATCCGAACACGAACGGGGCGGGGACGAGGTGAAGTATCCCCACCTCATTCCGCCCCACTCCCGGATATATTAAAAAGAATATAACTTTTAATCAAAAATTATATTTTAAAATGCATATTTAATAAAAAATAATATGTTATAATACGTATTTAATAAAATAATAATATTTTTTAAATATTTTTTTATTAAAATAACGGTTTTAATACAAATTTTATTAAATAAATATATTTTATTTTTTTGGGTTAGAAACGAAAAACGGGGAATTCCCGCCTCGTTTCTATCGGGATTGTCAAATCCGTCCCGAACCCGTCTCATTGCCATCTTTATTGCATGACACCTATTATATGGTATCACACACTCCCTTAAATTTAAGGCAGTGCCAGAAAATGAAGATTGAGTTTGTAAACTAAATGACTGAATTGCCCAAGAAGCAAAAACTTGATGAAAATAGTACCATGCTGACCATTAGAAGAGGTATAGTGGGGGTGGTGTTGTCTTGCGTGAGATGACATCATATAAAGTGACAACAATTCTTTTTATACATGCATACGTTCAAAAAAGACATCATTGTAAGAGTAGTTTGGATAACCGTTTGATGGTCATAATGAATATGAGTAGCTCAACTATGAACACTACACATATCCTGTAGCAACTATTGAAACTATATGAACTTAGAGATAGTCTGAAAGAGTTCAATATTCTTCCTCTATGCTAGAGCGAGCGGTTGTACATATTTTTACTTTTTTAAATGATAAGAGAGTTATCAAGGAATAAACAATAACCCGTAGTCGAGTGTCCAGTTAGTATGGTCATAACTTAATCAACATCCATGTAAGTGTGTAAGATTGGAGATAATGTGCCTCGAACATACTAGAGGATCCAAAGAACAACCTCATAGTGAGTAATGTGAGGAGCACACATGAAATAACTCATGAAGTACACAATATAGATATTTTTCAGGCCATCGAGTTGCCGATACAGATTAATATCTAGAATTAACTGGTCATATGAGGGATAAATCTTAACATTGGCCTTAATTTGATAACCTGTCAAGCATGCTTGAAAGATAAAGTCAGGTGCATGTTTGGAATGAGACATGCGATAGAAAGACGATATAGAAGAGGTGCATGTTTGGAATGAGATATGTGATACAAAGACGATATTGAAGAGATTTATAACCTAAGAGAATAAATGACAGTACCCAAAATATATCAAAATTTTGGTTAAGGTGATGCTTGAGATTTGCGATATCTAAATTATCATCTATAGTGATGATCATGTCATCCACACATAATTAGAGTGATGCGTGTCTCGAGAAGTCTTCCTAGCGGAAAGAGCAATTATATAGGGATTACACAAAAAAACTTACTCTACAACAAGGAGCATATTCATGAAAATGCTCGAGTCAAGCATACAAAATCAAATCTACCATGTAATTCGAGTTTGTTGCATTGAATAAACTGGTGAAGAAGTCGAATGGCTACCAAACGTCTTGAAGGATATTTTTGAATGGCCAAAGTGTATGCCAACAATTCATAAATTATGTAACTTGATGTATAACGGTAAAACAACGCATATGTTGTCGACATACCATTGTAAGTCAATTGATTTTAATGACGCATATGTTGTCGACATATCTCTAATAATTTGTATGACCAAAGACTAACTTTACGTATTCGCTAACCAAGAATTAGATAGAGATCAAGTTTATGAAAAAACAAAATGAACGTGACCAAATCTTAAAAAGATTTAAGGCGTCATGCAGTCGAGGTGTTGGTTTAGTGGAAAAGCCTAATGTCATAAACTTTTTTTGGTTATGATGGGTCAACCCTAGATCTATTCTAATGATGTACCATAGTGAAATAAAAATTAATGGATAAGATTAAACTATAATTTTGATAATTATTTAGCATCAAGGTGTTGAGCAAAATAATTCTTCTGCATGAGAGTGAAGTGAGACCACTTCAAAAAAGAGTAATGGGCTTGGTCATCTTAAACTCTTGCAAATACATGAGATCTTATGTTCATAACAAACAGAATCATGAGAACTAAATCACCATGGTTGTTGGTGTACATTGTTAGATAAATGGTTAGTGCATAAATGTAAATTGAATAATTAAAAGACTAGATCAAACAATCTTACAAGACAGAAACAAGTAAATTGTGCTGTACAAGGCTGAGCTTCTTGATTTGGGACCTCATCCAGACGGCCTGATTTGATGCCTTGTCCTTTAGTTGGAGATGGGCCTCCTTTGGCTAATTCCTAAAATGCGCCTTCGCATCCTAGTAAACCTTTCATTTTATAAGCTCTTCCTATAGTGGGCTCATATGTGAATGTTTCCTTGACTCCGTATTTGGAGGAGTGCACCACATATCCAAATCATGGCTTCATTAAGGATATGGCCTCACTTACTCCTCTTTTTATTGAGCTTAGGCGTAAGACTCGAAAACCTCCTAAAAATTCTCAATCACTAAAATAGTCGTGGTCGGAATTTTGGGTCGAGACAGAATAATTTCTCACAAATAGTTCTCTTGTCGTTATAATATTTTAGATAGGTACTTCACCCCTGATGTTCAACAAAATGTTGTATTCACTTCAATACATTAATTGTATTGATGTAATTTTTCTGATTCTTTTCTTCTGTTTTGGAAGAGATTTGTTGGGCTCATTAATACATATCAACTATTATTGAGAAAAAAAAAGTGATACAAACAGATCCAAAATAATAGTTCGGTTTTATTAATAATCAACGTATAATACAAACAACAACAAACAAGTATCATAGAATCTAGGATTGATATGGGACCGGTTGATGAAGACGGAATTGAATTTTGTCGAGGCACGGTAGTCCGCTTTTCTTTAAACGATTATTGCCTCGTATAGCCAACTCGCTCCCTAGATACAATGACAAACGAAATCGAACTCTGATCGTGATGCATAAAGTAATCGAGGAGAAACGAATGAGAGAGAGAGAGAGAGAGAGAGAGAGAGAGAGAGAGAGAGAGTCGGCGTCTAGAGTATTTCAGTGTGTGTTTTTGTTTTTGGATGATATGTGGCTCTAGCGTAGCTTCAAATTTAAAGGGAATCCGAAATCCTAAAGACTCACCGATTTTATTTCTTGGAAATATGACTCTTTACCTCGTAATATTTAAATTTATTTCCAATTAAGAGGAATTTTCTATTAAATGATATATGACCACATTATTTCCTAGTTTACGAGGGGAATATTACTTTTGATTTCACATTTTAGAAAAAATATTTATTTCCAAATTTATTAATTTGGAAAATATTTATTTTCAAATTACACAATGGAAAATATTATTCCCAATTAACAAATTTTAAAACTCTGTAAATAAATATTATGGGCCTAGGAAAAATGTAGCGGACTTCAGCCCCCAAATTTTTTGCACAACTAATTTTCTGAACAACACTATTTCAAGTGGTCATCTTTGAGGTTTAATTTCTCATTCATCTATTGTTCATTTAGAGCTTGTGATATACCGTTGGAAATATCTCATATTCTAAATTATATAAGGCTATTCAACATTAATATAGGTGGAGTCTAAGTCTTCCGAAATCACAGCTCAGATTGACACACATAAGTTAACACACATGTTAACTTGACCATTTTTCAACTTTTTTCCAACATATATGTATTATAGAGTATATCATCATATACACAAAACGAATCCACAATCAAATGTGTTCAAATGTGTTCATCTATTTATTAGTAAAGTAAATATACTTTCACAACTGAAGGTTCAAATGTGTTTTCTACGTTAAAATCAAGTATAGAGAATTATCACCAAATCAAAATTATTTTCAAGTTATAGTTGATTGTTGAATAAAAGGTTAAAATGACTAAAGTTAGTGAGATATAAACTTGTGATAAGGTGTAAATTTGAAACTCGATTTTAGAATGATCGGACTTAACTTTAGATAACATGAAATTTATATTATCACATTACAAGCTCAAAACGAATCTGTTTATACATGATATAATCGAGGCCAAGTCTGTGATCAAGTATAAACATGATATAAATAGTGTGAAAAGTGTATAAACAGATTTCGAATTGTATGAACTGTATACACATGACAAGAACTTGGTATAAATAGAGTATATACATATACAAACAGATTGTGAACATGATATAAGCAAATTAGAAATTGCATAAAAGAGTGCACACATGATTACAGTCTAGTGTGAACATGGTATAAGCATAGTGAAAATTTCTATAATATCCTATCATCCGTCCGTTTTTACTTTATAAATCCGTTCCAATCTGACGGCTGATATATATAAGTTTAGATATTCATATTTATGCCTGATTTGTATTAGAATGCTTATCATTAAACTCAATAAAATATTTAAGTCGTTAAACTTTTCTTGAAGAACACTGAAGGCACAAGAGCCATAATTACATGTGTTATGGTAATGATTAAGATTGTATGTTCGAATATAGTTGTGACATCGTGACTCAAGATTTCATTGAAGGCCAAAGTTGATGTATGAAATGAATCCACAATCCATCTCTCCCACAAAAGTGGCCATTGATACCATAAAAGTTATTATGATCGTGAAACTTTGTCTCCACTGACAAAATGCATCATCACATTAACAGAATGTCCCGAAAACTTGTGCTTTAACATCGGCTTTAACATTTTTGGAGAATTCAGTTAGACTTCAACTCGTCCCTTCGTCAATATGATCGAATTTCAATTAAAAACGAGCAAATTTTTCCAACAAACACATCGAATTTCGGGAGCAAAGTTGACATCATCATTAGCTAGCTACTCTAGTTTCTCTTCTTTTTTTTAATAGAAAATTAAAATTAACAACGGTTATCATTCCAATTTTGTAGGTTACAACTGTTATTTTTAAGTATACTAAATCACATTAGTAATGGCAAGAGTATAATTTCTTATAAGTTCAGGATATTTTAATTATTTCACTAAAACTTTAATAAAGTTGCTAAAGGTTTAACAAAATCAAATTTCTCTGCTTGCATGTGATTTTTGTTAAGGGAAAAACGAATTTTATTGACTAACGCAACTAACCCGACATCAATTTGGACATCTGAAGCTACAGATAGTGTGTTAGACCCCTCACAGAATCTCAACTACAATTAGTTAATATAGACTTGACCAATTCACAAGCCATTTGATTATGAGCAAAACAAAGAAGAATACATGTTCCAATAGTTGATAGTATGCAACACCATTCGCTAATTTCTCAAAAGTTGTTCAGCTCGATCCTTTTAACATCATGTAAAGCCACGGCCTACACCTCATACGAATGGAGAAACCATGTGATCTCGCTACAGAATGCTTTAAATAGGCATCCATGATAACCCTTGAGATCAATCGATTCGAACCAGTTAGCATCATGCAGAGCCACGGTCTCCACCTTATACGGATGAGAAAACCCCATGATCTTGCTGCAGAGTGCCTTAAACCAGCTTCCTCGATCAACCATGCGATCAATATGGGAATCGCGAATCTTTCAAAATTCAAGTCCTTCCAACTCATTGGGCTTAACAGGATCAACCTATCGACACCAGAGACCCCCCGTTTTCTCCCAGTATCGATCCCAATAGGACACCCATGTGACGTATTGAAGCTTAAAAAAGCCAAGACCCCCTAATTCGGTATGCTTGCATAAATCTGCCCACCAATGCCAGAGAACTCTAGTTCCCTCCCAGTACATATCTACCAACACACCAAAACCACAAGAAGAAAATCGCCAGAGTTTTCTGATCCTGTCTCTGATAAACCCCGCCTCAATCTGTTTACTCTCACTACCCCGATCACCACCATTCCCGCAACAAGCTGTTCGATGGAGCTTCTCTGCCCATCCACCGCTGACCCCTCCCGAACCCGTCTTCCCTCACAGATAATATCAAAATAAAACCCCCACAATTTTATCATTACAAATTATATATTAAAAAAATAAAAATTCAAATTAATATTTATGATTAAAATGTTTCAATAAATTATTACATCGAGAAATTATGATGATGGGTTAGGACCACAAAGACATATTCAGGTCAAACGGAGGCGGGGGTGTATTCAGGTTAAGAACCTGCAGTTGGTCGTAAAAGTATCGCATCATTTGCGTGTTTTGTGAGTTTTGAGCCTGGAGCTCTGTAATCTGCTCCTCTTGGGTGGATATAACTTCTGCTTATTGGGAGACCTGAGTCTGAATCTCTGTAATCTCCATAGCAGCAGCGGAGGAGGTCGAACGTTTTCGTGTAGGATTTGTGCGCTAGTCCAATACTATTTATGTCTACGAATATGTATCATCTTTTGCAATAAATACAAAGCGGCATTTTATTACTATGGTGTTGTAGTAATGAGTTAAGTATATATCGATCTATATCACTGAGTGTGTCATTACTAATAGTAGAACTATAGATCTGTATGATTTATACTTAACGGGTCCCTAGTCAGTCAAGCGTCATCTGAAGCGACCAGTATGAGGACGACTCTTTATGATATCTTTGTGGGCCACGTTATCTGAAGCAAACAATAGGTTTTGCCGGAGTTAGATCATAGATATCATTGTGGAAATAATATTGGACGACCCGACTTGAATATGTTACGTAGATGCTGTCATGAATATATTTAGAGTTCGTAGCTTGTCATTGTATCCTTAGACCAAAGAGTCTCTGTGATCACAATATAGTCAATATTCGAGTTTGGCTAAAGCCTAACGTTATCTGTGAAAGGGTAACCATAACGGTTATGATTGGCTCGAGGATGGGCTATATGTGTGATACGAGAGATGTCTGAGGGATTTATCCCTCATACTATGGTATGGGACAGGTATCGGTTTAGGCCACTTGATGAGAATGACTGAAAGGAAACGCATGGCCATGCAGATGATACAGAGTATCATTTTCAGTCATCTCGGCTATCAAGAAACGGTAATTAATTAAATAAGGACGACGGCTCTATGTCTTATGATTAATCAAGATACCTAGTGATAAAAGGATAGTGACATGGACGACATGAGGTTAAATCTGATCGCCGATAATCATGGACTTTGGGTAATCATAATGCCTTACTAGAGGTCCCTTATGATGGAAAGGATAAAATGGTAATTTTACACCGATCTGCCAACAGGACATGAGCCTAAAGGGTCACACGCATAGGGTGCATATCTTAGGGAATCCAAGCAGAATTAATTGTGGATTGGTTAAATCGGGCCGTGGCCAAAAGCCCTACGATTTTGGGCCACGGGCCCGTTAGCTCACGTGCCATGGACCGGGCCAAAACCCTAGGGTTTTGGGCACCGGCCATGATGGATAATAGGGCCGAAACCCATGAGGTTGGAATACCTCATGGGCTGCCAAGTTGAGCAAGGCTAAGGCCTCATGGCCGAAACCCTAATAGGTTCAGCTCATGAGGCCCAAATCGCCCAAGCCTTAGCCGGCGGCTAGGGTTTGGAGGGAGCTGAACCTAGCCCATTTTATGGTCTTGTTCATGCTCCCAAAACCCTAGCCAAACTCTACAAATAAAGGCTCCATGAGCTGAAAAATCATAACTTGATTTTTCCATACTGTTACTTTGTCGAATTCTCTAACTGAACTTGTTTTCTTTCTAGTAGGGGAACTCGGGTTTAGATCTGGTGGTCTTGTGCACTGGTGTGTGCTGGATAGAGGGTCAGATCGATTCGGGATTTTCATACGGCTGATCCGATTCAAAACCTCAAGGTAAATAATTTTCTTACACGTTTTGGGGGTAAAAACATGAGATCTAGGTTTGAAAAGATCCGAGGACTGTTTTGGGGGATATTAATCTTTAATTTTCGGATGCGTATTTTGTTTTTGAATCCTCCGAAACCCAACATTTTGCTGGTGCTTTATAATCACTCCCACAACCCCATATGTGTCATCCTCGGGAGGCTTCTATAAAGTTTCCGTTGGCAGCTTCGACCTGGCGAACATGCTCGACAGCTAGTCGCATGACCTCGTCCTCCTCATCGTCGGTAATCTTATTCAGAGTTTCATCCTCGTTGTAGTTCGCCCGATCATTCTTCCAATCCCTAAAAGCCTTCTTAATGTAACCCAGTAAATGAAAATTAATTAATATGATAAATTAAAATCTCAAAGTTAAAAAAAGAAAAGTGTAAATAAACTTACACGTTTTGGTGCGACGTCCGGCTCTTCCTCCTCCTCCATTCCCTCTTGATTACCATCACTAGGCTGAGGTCCCGGGTTAGCCTTCAACAGGCCTTCAACTTCTCGGAGACCTCCACTTCCCGACCTCCTACATCCTTTCCCAAACAGTTCGAAATGATATTAGGCTGGTATAGTGGTTTAATTTGTTGTCGCTGCCCCGAATGGTACTCATTTGAGATTCTACTTTTTCCTGAAAAAAATTAAATTAAATTAAAAATATTTTTAAACATACTAAATATATAATTTGTAATATACCTCGTTCGCATCAAAGTGGTCAACGAGCCAACGCTACTGAGGCTTCTTCTCTTTCAGTTACTTGAGAATCCCATTACGGTCTAGTTTGGTCGAGTCCACATAGACTTTGTATAACCGCTTCATTTTCAATTTTTGCTCCTTCTAAGCGTTTGCGACCACGTCACGAATGCATATCCACAGCTTAAGGGAATCTGACACTGCAAGAAAATGCTGAAATTGACAAACATCACGTTAATTTCTAAAATACGACATTTGAAAATTGATTTTAACTAAATATTGAAATTACGTTCAAGCTCTTCCAAAATATCTGGTACTGAGACGCCGGTAGATCTTTCATCGTCTGGTAGGAAGCGTCGCGTTCGCGAGCAAACTTGCCTATTATAACCTTTACCCTCTGGATTGGAAACATTTCTTCTTGGACAGATGGTCGGCCGTGTACCCAACTCAACTGAATACGGCCTCCGTTTTTCAGGACCGCTTTCTCCTCTAGGTCTATGTTGACGTCGACCTTTTGGTCCTTATTTTTCCTGACCAGCCAGCTCCTCGTATTTAGGCAGTCTTCTTCTACATTCTTATCGAAGTAGAGCTCGTACCTCGGTATCTCTTGGTAGTTGAGGGGAAGGAGCCCCCACTGGTACAACGACAATTGTGATGCTTCTGACACAACGTCCTGTCTTGAGGGTCCACCAACGTCTCCAAGCATCTCCGTGAAACACTGATGCCCCAGGACTTCGAAAGTCCATCCAAGGTCCTTCCCCCGGAAAAATCGGTTGAGTCGATTGCGGCGGTGACAGAGTGTACATATCATCTTGAGAGTCCAGCGCCTATGAAGTGTCGAAGACTTGACTGTCCATAGTGGCCCGCCTAGGTGCCCTGGCCTTAGGTGTCTTACGTTTCAGCGACATTATCTATAATTGAAAGAAGGAAAAGGTCATAAATGACCTAATTACCCCTAACTCAATCAAAAATGACCAAATTACCCTTTATAGGTCATAAATGACCGAATTACCCTTCATAGGTCATAAATGACCGAATTACCCATAATTCGGTAAAAAAGACCGAATTACTCCTAATACGGTAAAAAGCTGAATTACCCTTAATAGGTCATAAATAACCAAATTACCCCTAATTCGGTCAAAAAAGACCGAATTACCCTTTATAGGTCAAAAATGACGGAATTACCCATTATAGGTCATAAATGACCAAATTACCCCTAATTCGGTCAAAAATGACCGAATTACCCTTTTTAGGTCATAAATGACCAAATTACCCTTAGTTCGGTCCAAAATGACCGAATTACCCTTTTTAAGTCATAAATGGCCAAATTGACCCTAATTAAAATTTTGAATTAGGAGTATTTTTTTAAATTCTGAAAATACCCCTAAGGAGTATTTTCTAATCAATTCGAAAACTAACAATCAAGAAATGTATCTAAATCTAAACCTAACAACTTTAACATAGTAATAATCATAAAACGGATAACCCTAAAATTCAAAATCATAGAAATTCCAACAAATATTCAACAACTATTTAAAAATTCAAACAATTTCTAATAAATATGTAAAAATGATGTAAAATATTCAAATATAGCCTAAACCTAACATTCATGTCAAATATCGAACAAAAATCTAAAACTAACATTATCATGTAAAATATACAAATCATAGAAAGATTTGATACAAATATATTCAAGAATTATTCAACATATATTCAAACATACATAGATTAAAAAAACATAAACATGCATAGATTGATTTAATTTAAGTGGCAAAACTAACAAAAATGAATATATAATTACACATACCTTGATTAGAGTAATCGGAGGAGGCGAGGAGGCAAGGAGGCGACAGTGACGGCAACGGTGACGACGAGAAGGAACATCGAGGAAGAAGAGAGAAACTAGAGAGAAGAGACGCGGAGGGAAAGAAGAAAAAGGTTTCTGTAATAATATAATTAGGTTTAGTGACGACGAACATTTGGTTGTGCGTCATTACTAATTTATTTGTAACGACGCACAACCAAATGTGCGTCGTCACTAAACCTAATGGTAACATAACAGTTCGATTGCCGACCGTTCTTTTTGTAACAGTCAAAATTTCACAACGACCAACTCGTTTGTGACGGCGCAAACTCGTATATGCGTCGTTGCAAATTATTTTATAACTGCGCACAAAGTTTGTGCGCCGTTACTGTGGAATGTTCGCGGGAAGTTTAATTTTTTGTGAAATTTACCCGCGAAATTTAAATTCTTGCCAAATTTTCGTTTGCCGCCAACTTAATGACGACGCGCATAGTGTGTGTGGCGTTACAAATTAAAACCCTAAAATATTAAAGTTTCATGTCGGTCCGATCGGGAATGATAAATCGTGTTCCTGTGGTTTGATTTTCCTTAAAATTGTATTTTACCACGTCAACGTTATTTACAACACATTGAACGATTTTGATTTTTAAAAAATATTTATTACTTGACCGAACGTATGATGATCAATGTGTTTAGAGTTTATGTTAGATTTTACCTTCTTGTACACCATACTCACGCTTTCAACGAAAGTTACCAATGTTGAAATACATGTTTAAATCCAACCGTACGGATAGGTCCACAATGGTTAGTGACTACATGTGCCAAAGTTTCAGACAATTCCGATAATGTATGAATCTCGATCTAAACCGGTCAAGGAAAATTCAACTGATTTGACTATGATATTTGACCATTAGTAACGGCGCATTTTGATTATGTGCGCCGTTATTAATATATTTGTAGCAGTGCATTTTCCTGTGTGCGCCGTTACAAATTTAAAATAAAAATATTATTTTATTTTTGTCGGTCCGATCGTGAATCCGGCTGTACAGATTCGAGCGCAATGGTTTGTTACTTCATGTTCCAAACTTTCAGACAATTCTTATAATGTATGAACCTCGATTCAAAATAAAAACCCGATATCAAACGAAGGTCAACAATCTGGTCAAAGTTGTTGACCAATTGTAATGACGCACCTTGGTGTGTGCGCCGTTACTAGTTCATACTTAGGAAAAAAAATAGGTTTTTATTTTTTAACGACGCACTATGAATTGTGCGTCGTTACAAAGTAAAATTACTAACGGCATACAATTTTTTGTACGTCGTTGCTGTTTTATTAACTCTCTGAACTTGTATGCTTAAAACTTAATTATTGTGGTGCACAAGAACTATATAATTAATTAATGATCGTTACCGATAATTTTCTCTTAACTAATATAATGGTGACAGTCAAAAAGTCCACCACTAGCAAATTCCAGTGGAATCTAAATCACACATCTTTCCACGTCAGATCATATGATTGCTAAAGTAACAGCAAAGCACCCACTATAACAAAATCCACAAATCTTTGGAGATTGATTAAGAAAAAGAGATTTCCAATATTTGCTTACACATCAATCACACACTTCATCACAAAGCCATACCTATTTTTATATAGCTAATATATGATTTTAGAAGAAAAGACCAAAATGCCCACCCCTCCCTAATAACTTGGTAAGTTACATTTTAGACTCTTGGTTCTTGGCTGGCCTTCATGTTATTAGCTTCAATATCTCCGATCACTGCGACGGCGGCGTGTCCGTTTCCGGTCACCGGAGCTCCCTTTACGGCCTCCGGTATGTCGTCGTAATCGTCATCCATATCCATCTTCTCCTTGTGCTTTCCCCATAGGACCGAGTAAAGCCCTATCACTATCAAGATTGAACCCACCACTCTGTGTACCCAAAACAAATTAAAGGTCACCAAATTTGATTTAGTAAGGAACAAATGGAATTAAAGAACTTAAAGGGAACGCAAATAAATATTGATGATACTTGGTGAATGGTGATATTTGATTCCTCTATAGAGACAAATTGGTTCCAATAGATAAATATGCTATAGTGCTACAAATATGCTTACTATATAGGCTTAAAATAAAGATATCATTAGGAATATTGGGTCTATATGCATGCATGGACATCAAATAATATATATCCATATACAATTTGCTATTATGTCCCATGTGACGAAAAAAATTTCCTCGGCAAAGCAAAAGGAGATTGTATTAAAAATCAAACCAACTTTCTTAAGAGAGGAGAAAAAGACCAGCCAATTATATAATACAAAACAATTGAGAAAATAAAATCAAAATAAACAATAATGGCATGAATTGGAACCTTTAAAATGATTCAATTCAGATTATATTCAATCTATTGTTTTATCATCTGTTTAAAAAAATAAAAGTTAGTATCGTAAATAACAAAAATAGTTCACATCTTTCAGATAGATTGTCTCGTACAGAAAAGGAACAAAAAATGAAGCTAAAAGTTTACCCTCCGAGAAAGATCTTTTCGGCGAGGATGAAAGAACCCATGATAGCTACAACGATCATCATCAAAGGGCTGAAAGCAGTGGCAAAAACAGGGCCTTTCATTTTAATCACCATTCCTTGGACAAAGTAGGAAATGCTTGACGTCACAATACCCTACAAATTAAAAAAAGTAACAAACATGTTATGTATGTACAATTCAATAGTTGGAGCATGAAATATATGTTATCTATATGTATATATACTTACGGCATAGGCAGCAGCAAGAAGATTCATGTCCCACCCAATTTGCCAGACGCCGGTTTTGTGCTCCATGGCGAAAGTGACGGCGATGGCCTGAATGGTGCCGATGAAGCAGATCAAGGTTGTGAGGGAGAGCTGGTGGTTCTTGTAAGTCTTGAGGGCCTTGGTCTGCAGGACGAAGAGGGAGGCCCATGCCATGGTCGCTATGATGAGCAGGATCGAGCCCTTGAACCAATCCTTGTCCGTCGTCCCCGTCGTGTCCGTCGTGTACGACTTCTTCGGGTGCATGTGCTTCGTCCACACCAACTCCACCATCGGCCCTTTGTACAACGTCATCAACATCGCCCCCGCCACCGTCACCACCGTCCCCGCTATCTTCGCTTGGCACCGTACTTTCTTCACGTCTATTTTCTCCATCCTTTCGTTATTTTAAATAGTTCACATAAATATATTAGTTAATCAATTACTAGCTAATATATATAACTCGAGTTAGTTAATCGGTGAAAATATATATAACGTCTAGCTTTACAAAAATTATAAGAGTACCTGCACAAGACGGCCATGATAAAAGTCATTGCGGGGAGCATGTTGCTCATCGCGCAAGAGAAGGTTGGTGAAGTGTACTTTAATCCAGCATAGTAAAAGTTCTGGTCGATCACGGGCCTGTATAAGGGGAAAAGAGTATTAGTATGGGTATTATTTATTACTTTGTACTATGATTTTATGGTGTGTGTATATATGTATGTACTAACCCGAGGAGTCCGAGGATGAAGAGTTGGACGAAGAGGGGAAATGTAATTCGAGGCTGAGCTTTCCTCTCGAAGAAGAAGGCGAAGGGGGCGATGACCGCGGTGGCAATGGCGTGGCGGTAGACGACAAGCACGTAATGGCTCATCCCACGGTTGAGGGACACCTTGGTGATGATGTTCATGCCCGCGTAACCGAATTGTAACGCTATCATGGCAAAGTAGGGTTTCGAGGTCTCGAGAAACTTGTTGCATCCGGTTAGCTTCTCCATTTTCTAGACAAAGCTGTTCCAAATAATAATTTCCCGGAAAAAATCGGTATGAATAATACTAGGGACGAGGAAGATAGAGGATAGAACTGATCAAGAGAGTTAAGGTAAGGTAGAGAGGAGCAATGAGGTTTGTTCCTAGGTAGTGATGGTTGAGGTACCTCCTATTTATATGGGTTTTGAGGTGAATGTCGGTCTCAAAACATGAATTAGAATAATGTATTTGAAAATGATGGATTAGATAGAAAATGGTAGTGGGAATTTCAGATCTAGAGCCAATTCTATTCGGGCCTACCCATGTATGTGCAATCCGACGGAGTAAATGTTTTTATATATTTTTTATGAGTTTGTATGTTATTCATTCAAGTTATAAACTTCGAGTACCAACAGAAAACTTTTCGAACTTGGAGTACTGATTTGAAAATGAGAAAAAGTTGGAGTATTGACATGAAATTACCTCTACCAATAATTATAACACCAAAATGGCGTAGAAACAACCTATCGACAATGGGTATGTTATTGTAATTTTCATAGCATCGACATACCAATTAGCTAGGTTTGATAATTACATCAATGCAACAAGTTTATATGGTGATTATTTGTGGTGTTCTATGTTACGTGGTATGCCACCACTAATACTTTTTCTATCAGCAAATTAGGAAACCTCCTGTTCTGGACTGACCTTCAGGGAATTGTGTTATCGGTCTTTTAACCCCTTTATCACCATTTAAAGAAAAAACCCGTATGTACTAATATTCAAACTCATGACCTCACATATATTAGTGTGAGCTCATTATCGATTCCTCACTTATGTACGAAGATTCGCCACCTCTAAAATGATGACGAAAAAAGTCAGCAGCGGCATATTTGGGATGGTTGCGCCGCCATCATTGTCTTATATCGACGTACTAATTAGTGAAGGTGATCTCGACACTGTCAAATGAGTGATCCGGATAATCTCATCATCCTAAAGACATACGACCAGGAAATCGATGTCATGGCCAAAGTCTATGTTGAGCACAACTGAGAGGTCATCCAAATAGAAAACGACTGGCTAGAATTTGCATTGGAGCAAGCAGAGATTGATAACATTAATGCCAAATTGACGACTGTAACGACGGGAGTGTAGTGTCATTAGACTATTAACCAATTCAAGTGATTACACGACATGAGAATGTTACAATGATGTGTTTAAGAATACAAGATGCCCTACATTTATAAAAATAGTAATAATAAGAAATCCTAATACACACTTTAATGGCCTAACATATCTCTTAACATGCACTTTCTCGGAGTAACCCAATCCCATTTTATGACTTGTTTTGTAAATTTACCATATTATATCAAAATAATAGTAATTGTGTTTTATATTTTTATTTTCACAAGGACAAAGTACCTAATATGGTATTCGATCATAATTGTGACGACGGTGGCGTACACATTTTATATGCGTCCGCTATAGTGGCAGCGCACAAGAGTCGGTAAGCAGCTATTACCAAATACCTAGATACATTGCCATTACTGTAATAACAACATATCAGAATAATACTCGACCATATAATATAATAATAACAACATATTTATTTGGTACGTCACAACTATAATGATCGTGTACAAAATTACATTACTACTATAATACCAGAAGCAGGTATGCATGCAAGTTAAGTAACCGCACAATAGCAAGACCCTCTTTTTTGGACTAACACTTCAATTTTCTTTTCAAGGTATTGCATATAAGAGGTTCACAATAGTAGAAGTAGGCAGATGTGCAAAGCCGTTAATTAGGCTTAGAAGAGAAGCAATTAATGGCAATAACAAATGAAGTGGGATACGCGTGGATACGGAATCTGAGTCAGCTATTGCTAATGTGTGTGGCTGGCGTAAGCTCAATGGATATTGAGTGCACCTTCCATTCTCAATCATACGCAACTCATCCTCACCTGATCATCCCATCCTACCCGTCGGATCGCTCATACGTAAGCACTCCATTACTACAACATGCATGCTTTATATATACATATTTTTTTGGGAGTAAATACCAAAATTTTCATTTCATTTCGGTGAATAAATATTACTAGTGTCATAAGAATACGATTAATTGTGGGTTAGGATGTCACAAATATAAATTCTTTGAAAAATACTTTTAAGTGAGTAAGGGATTATAATAAAATGAGAATTACTTTGTAAAAAGAGGACGAAAAAGGAGAGTCTGGAATGATAAAACTTGGTACCGATTTATTCATTCAGGCACACTTATATTTATACACAAAAGTTGGTCATGGGTAGGAGACTTGTACAAGAAAGATAATGTATGTGTCAACACCATGCAAGACTTGTCATTTCAAAGTCAAACAAGAGGAGTGCCCAACTAGCTATGGTGGGAGCATTATTTACTTTTACATCACTTCCCCTTGGACACCACCATTCATAAGTATTTATGTTAGGCGATGTTGGACGTGCTTAATGCTGCCTCGTTAAAAACCTTTCAGGAAAACCCAATGGGACAAAACCTGAATAAGGGAAAAAGAGTGCAGCGCACATAAGTCCAGAGTGTGATCGTCTTCATATACTTGCTCCCCCTGATCGCTGCTCCCCCTGATCGCTGCTCCCCCTGATGACTGGCAGAGTTACTTCGATTGTTTGTTAAGTCGACGCATGCCATTCACCATACTAACTTCTCGAAGGTGGATGTCAGCAAGATTTTAGTGAACAAATCTGCAAGATTTTCATTAGAGCGAATCTGCTTGACATCAATCTCGTTACTCTTCTGTAGTTCGTGAGTGTAGAAGAACTTTGGCGATATATGCTTGATTCTGTCATCTTTGATGCACCCGCCTCTGATTTGAGCTATGCACGCTGTATTGTCTTCATATATTATGGAAGGGGAGCTTGTGATTGATGGAATTTCACATCCATCTCGTATATGTTGGATAACTGATCGTAAGAACACACATTCTCGACTAGCTTCGTGTAGTGCAAGAATTTCTGAATGGTTTGAGAGGATATTGTTGTGTCATTACAAGTAAATACATATCCAGTTTAAGAGCGTGCTTTTTGGGGGTATGAGAGGTATCCAGCATTTGCGTATCCGATCAATCCGGTTTTATTTGAGGATTTCGAGTACAATAATCTCAAATCTTTCGTCCCACTCAAGTAACGTAATATATGCTTGATTCCGTCCCAAATTCCGTTCCAAGTTAAACCAGACGATTCAACTTGATTAATTAAAATTGAACCGGTTTACCCCTCGGTTTATTGAAACCGGACCGGGTTTAATATTGAAATATTTTTGGGAAATACCTTGGAGAATCGCCCTGAGCCAAAACCGGCCCAAAAACCCCAAAACTGATCAGCCCGCCTTGGACAGTCCCAAAGTGGCCCGTGGGCGACCATGGAATGGCACGTGGGCGCCGATCTGGTCACCCGCGGCAGCGAGCACGGATGGCCCGCGGGCCACTCCATGGTCGAGCCGAGGGCTGACACCTAGTCGCCCGCGGCAGCGACCATGGTCAACCGTGGGCCATCCATGGTCGAGCCAAGGGCTGACCACTGGTCGCCCACGGCAGCGCCCATGTACGCCCCTGAGCCATCCTTGGTCGAGCCGAGGGTTGACCACTGGTCGCCCGCGGTAGCGCCCACTGGTGGGCCATCCATGATCGCCCGAGGCGACCTGGTCGGCCTTTAGTGCCGACCATGATCGGCCCTAGAGCTTTCCATAGTCGACCAAAGGGTTCGACCGTGGTTAGCCATGACTTGGCCATGGCTGACCCAAATCAGCCCAAAAAAAGAAAATTTTCAATTTTTAGATCTAATTTTAACCATCAAAAAATCTGATTTTTTTGTATTCAATTCATTTATAAATCAAATAATGCATATGAATTTTACGATGATTTAAAACTAATCCTAACATGCTCAAAATAAATCACATATCAACAAGACTCAAATACTACTGAAGGAATCCATGGGATCCAAAACAATTAAACTCATGCATAGCGGAAGAGAATTTAACCATGAATTCTAAGAAACTTTGAACGGATCATCATGTGAAAGTATTTAGCATATTATATATAATAAAATCTGGAATTTTACCTTGTTAAACCAAATCCAACAATCACAAAACTAGGTTTTGTGATCTCTAGTTGTATCCATACAAGAAAAACACCTTTTGAAAGATTTCTGGTTAAACCGAATCCAACAATCACAAAACTAGGTTTTGTGATCTCTAGTTGTATCCACACAAAGAAAGCAGCTTTTTAAAGATTTCTACAAAACCGTTTACTAGTTAGTTTTGAGAAAATAGCAAAACCAATGAAGAACGAGAGAGAGAGAGAGAGAGAGAGAGAGAGAGAGAGAGAGAGAGAGAGAGAGAGAGAGAGAGAGAGAGAGAGAGTCGGCAATATGGAGGGATTGGCCGAAAATTAGGTTAGGGAATTATGTGGGATTATTACGCAAAATCAAATATATGATTTTGTGTAATTATCTTTCCACTTTCCCAATCACAATTAACTTTTTATTATAATTATAATTATAATTGTAATAAGAATGAGCTTAAAGCCCGCTTAGCTAAGTCCATTAATTAAACTCATTTAGATTGAGTTATAATTAAATGGCTTAGCTAGACCGTCCCGATTACTGGTTTAACTAATTCGTACTTGATTTAATTAAATCAAATTACAAATTTCTCAATTCTCATATTCTCATATTCTTCATAAACTGACTTTTCCAAGTCCACTTTTGCTATACTCTGCTTAAAGTGTGTGACCCTCTAGGCTGACGACTCGTTGGCAGACTGGCAAAATTATCATTTTGCCGTTTCCATCATAAGTGGCCTATAGTAAGACATTATTATTACCCAACGTTCGTGAGTATCGATGATTCGATTTAACCTCTTATCTTCCATGTCACTATCCTTTTATCATACCGATATCTAGATTGATCAAAAGGTATAGAACCGTCATCCTAATTTATCAATAACTGTTTCTTGATATCTGAGACGATTGAAAACGGATGCGAAGTATCTTTTGCATGTACATGCTATTTCTTCACTCATACTCATTAAGTGGACTAAACATATATCATTCACATACCAGAGTATGGGTTATAAATCTCTCAGCCGTCTCTCGAGTTCACTCATGCAATTCATAACTAAGCCAATCAGAGCCCTTATGGCTACCCTTTTACAGGTAACGTTAGACTAGGTCAAAATTAGAGATTCATTACATAGTGCACACAAAGACTCCTTGGTCTTAGGATATAATGACAAGCTACGATATGTGAGTATCTCATGACAGTATCTATGCTGGATACTCACCATCGGGTTGTCCAATACCTTCGCCCTGATGATATCTATGATATAACTCCGACACTTACTTTGCCATGATCAGTAGAGCATGATCACAAGGAGTTAGTCTCATACTGATCGCTTCTTAAAGAAGCTTAGCTGATCAGGGACACATCAAATGTTATTCTTTCTGATCTACAGTTCTACTACAACACATTAGTATTTTAATGCCGTTTTATTTATTCCAAAAGATGATAAAACATTACATCTGTAGATCACTTTTATATTGGACCGGGGCATAATTCTAACAGCCCCGAGGTTAAGAATGACCATCAAATTTTACATATGATTGCAATTAAGACGTATGACTTCTATGTAACAGTTGTGGCTGTGGTTGAACCAGTGTGGCCGCGAGTGTATCAACTATGATACTGTGTGTAGCTCTAATAAATTTTAGTTTGGCCATGTCACAATAAAATTGAAATTACAGTGAAGAAAGAATTCAACGAAATGACCATAAGGTTATAACTATATAGTTATGTGTGGGACGTGGATGAGTATTATAGGTAAGAAAGGTTAGATAAAACCAATTTTAGTGGAGGGAAATAAATAGACCACATGTAGAAATTGATAATCAACTGTGTTGAATAAAAGGATGTGTCCGGTTTATACAAATATGTTGATATGGAAAAATCTGGAAGATGTAGACTAAAAAGTAATCATAAATAAATATTTGTACTCATATAATAAGTCCACTTATGCATGCATATTCTGGTGTGGCTATTCATTTTAAAGTGTGGCCATGTATAACCTCTGTATGACTATACACAAATGCAGTATGGCCATAAGCTACAATCTGACAAAAAATAACAACCATCGTCTAGTTTGATTATTTATTAACATCATTGTTCATGTTTAACAAAAGAGTAGCTTTCATTGATAAGTATTATATATGATCATAATATGCAATCCAAAGTTGCAGTCTGTTTGAACCTAACTATGGCTTCTCAATATCTGGTGTGGCTGTCCTATATTCTTGAGAGTGTTTGTGGGTCGTGGATAAGTTTAGTTGGATCTTCGTATGTCTGCTTCCTATCTAGTTTGTCCATGTGTTACACATATGTGGCTTTAATGTTTGAAATGCAACACTGATAATGCATCTCGTAATTAATTTCGTTATCCTCGTAATTATTCGGAGAATGACTTGTCAGAAATTGCATAAAAAAGTTTGAAATTGAAACAAAATTTTGAGTGAGAATGAATTTATGTTAATGTAATTCAGGAAATATCAATTCAACTTAAAAATGAAGTATTTCAGAAATTGTCAACTTAAAAATGAATTAACTAAAACCATAAAAACGTATTAAATAAGGATATGATTTTCACAAAAAGAAATTAATTAATTTTGAAAAGATAATAAATAAGAATATAACTGAAATTAGATCTATATTTGATTTCTCTAAATTACCCTCGCGGATCAGAACTTCTAATAATTTAGTGGGCCCATTTCACATGTGTGGCATCTTAATTACACCGTAAATCTAACGGTCCATATATATTTGAACGTTCTAACACTAAATTAGTGTTCTCAATAGATTTACGCTCTATACATATTTATTTATTTATTGTGTGTGTCAATAATGAGCAGCAATATACATAACCGTCAGATCTGAGACAGGCGTTATCTTAGATTGCGACACGTGACAGTTATACAACATATTGCACTATATGTTATACATTACTTAATATTTGCACAAGTTCAATATATTATACAACATTGCACGTTCTACATGGTTATTCAACATTACACTGCATTTTATACAGTTTGGATGTTTAAACATTTTCTCCTAATTTGTATTTGATACCTAATCTCTATATATGTATATAGTATGAAAAAAGAATATATGCAGAGTTAGCATTATGAGAACAAAAGTTTATCTCATCATAAAAAAGATGCGTTGAGAACTATCATTGACAATTGCAAAAGTCGCATGCATATAGATTCTCCATGTTATTAACAACCGAATTCATGTTCATTTATGTATGCAGTAATTATGATAAAGGGGAGGAACACACCATAGCCAAATACACACACACGCAGTAAAAGTTACTATACATAAACACATCCTAATCCTATGAACATTTATAATAGTTATTAAAAAATTTAGTATCTCATTTAATTATTTCCGAAAATCAATAATTTATACATGACTTCAATCCAAGTTATACACGAAGAGTGTTAGTAATCTTGAATATAATCACCATTTAATAAATGTTTTGTAACTTATTTTTTCTTTAAATGTTTTGTAACTTACTCTTTGTTAGCTTTGAGCTTTTATATTTGATCATATCTTAATTTCTTTTTGTTGAGAAAAATATCATATCTTAACTAACCGTGTATATATTACAATAATAAACACTTATATTCAAGAATTGAACATGTTCTTATGTTAGATTATATTATGTTTCCTATATATAGTTTCCTATATTTATGTTTCCTTTCCCATATATATTAGGGTTTCCTATTCTATTCCTTATTACCTCTATAAATAGAGGTCTCTTGTAATTCACAATACACACATCAATAATAAATCCCTCTCTTATTTCTATCATGGTATCAGAGCTATAATCGATTCTTGGTCAAATCTCTATGAATTTATCGCTTTGCCCACTCGTCGATGATTCGTGATTCTGACGGGTGGGCGAGGCAATTCAATCTTAATCTCTAGCCTCTCGCTTCCGCAAACAATCAACTCGACAATTTCACAACTCAATCTCTCAATCCCTACTCTTTCTCTACCCTCTTGCTCGAATCAACCCACACTTGATCAAGCATCAAGCATCCGACAATCATCGGGGAGCTGCTATCTCGCCATCAGCCATCTGGCATCTGGCAATCATCGGGCAGCTGCCATCTCGCCATCAGCCAGCAGGCATCATTGGGCATCAGGCATTAGGCATCATCTATATGCCATCAGCCGTTGTCATCTCGCCATCAGCCAGCAGACATCAGGCATCATTGGGCATCAGGCATCAGGCATCATCTATATGCCATCAGCCGTTGTCATCTCGCCATCAGCCAGTAGGCATCAGACATCATCGGGCATCAGGCATCATCTATATGCCATTAGCTGTTGTCATCTCGCCAACATCGGCGCGCATCCTCCATCCTCAATCCTCGCCGCATCACCTCGCGCGCATCCTCCACAACTCAATACTATCAAACTTCAAACTCAATTCTTGTTTCACCGCATTAAGTTTGAGGGAGCCTGTTAGATTATATTATGTTTCCTATATTTAGTTTCCTTTCCCACATATATTAGGGTTTCCTATTCTATTCCTCATTACCTCTATAAATAAAGGTCTCTTGTAATTCACAATACACACATCAATAATAAATCTCTCTCTTATTTCTGTCATCTTATATGAAGTTTAATGTGTATAACGATATGTTTAAAATTATCAAAAAAATTCTTTAGGAATTCAGTTGTAAAAGTGCAACTTTGTCTTGTTACCTTGGTGTAAAACATTTCTTACACCCATTAGTCTAAAATTCTATAAATTATTTTTTCATATAATATTTTTTCAAAATTACAGTTTGTAGGAATTTTATTTATTTATAATCTTTGTATAAGAAATAACAATTTGCACTCTCTGCTTCAATCATTGTTATATTTATTTTATTTTAATTTTAGACTAATATTAGTGTTTACTCCCTTTTTTTTCAAAAGTACGTGTAAGAAACCAAACTCGAATATTACGTGCAACCTGCAAGAGGGGCCTACATAATAGAAGCTTAATCGTTCATATTAATGTCAAACTGTGAGAATTAAAACTTGATTCATTAAGAACATATGTTAGTATGTGAAAAGTATTAAATTTCATTAAATTCACGTTCATTCAATGAAATTAAAGATTGTAATATACCTCCTTATATACCAATCAAAATTTAGATTTAAAAACTTTATGGTACATATATTCTCACACACAATATATTCAAATTTGCATATTGAATCTAACATCTATGTTCATGCATGACGAGGAAATAGACATAATCAACAATCCACACATGTATAAATAAATAATTAACATGACACTAAATTTAAACATTATATTATCAGTTTGATACCCATGAACTTTATTTAATTTTAAACAATGATAATTGAAAACGTAAAAGTGCGTTCATACCAATGTCTCCTCAGCCGCCACCACCACCAACGAAATGGGGTGTGGAAATTGGACGACAAATGGTAAAAGGAAAAAAATATATATGTAAGGGGTAGAAACGACATTTGTGAAAAGTAGGACTCAACTCAAGTGCAAAATTTATGGGAGAGTGGGGAATTAGGAAGACCCACAATGTTTTCAACTTATTCCAACACATTTACATTTACATCCCTTTCACATAATTATTCTTTGTTTTGTATGTGTTTAGTGTTAATTGAGTAGTGGACCACCTACTATTCTCTTCACATTTTAAATATTAAGAAATTTCTTCACCGAATAATTTAATCAGAATAAATGACATTTAATCTAATTAAATAACTCTCTACTGTTCCAAATGCAACTTACTTGTGAAGCAACTTGACTCTATATAGTGTTCAATTTGGGAACATGCATCGATATTTTTTGTTGGAAAAAAACAGGGCAAACTTCTAATGTCACTAATATTACAATAATTTCAATAACGATCAAGAGAAAACATTAGGGGTGGGCATTCTTATCGAAAACCGATCTTAAAACGGAGATTTGAACTGAAAATTTGAGAAATGTAGGAATTATGTCAGATTTGAGTTTGAAAATCGAGAACCAAATCAATCTGATTTGGGTCTGGTTCTGACAGTGCAGTATCATCAGGTAACCAGTTCAGGAGTTGATTTTAATTGGCTTTTAGACTTTATATTTCGATTGTGTTGTACTAATAATTCCATTATTTGCAAATCTTAACTTTTTATGCGGTTTTCATTAGTATTTTTATATTTACAATTTAAAGTTTTTGCCTACAAACTGTTTTAATTTTGTCCATAAATTGAATAATGTTTGAATATCACGATTAATCGAGTCCAGTTGAACAAAACTAAGAAAATGGGATGGATAATTGAATTGTTTTCCATATATTAGTTTCAGGTTTGGATCTCTAAAATGGAGAATCGGTTAATTCGGGTCTGGCTGATTCTAGACCCGTGCCCTGCCCTAAAAAAACATACTATTCTTGTTCCGGCCAAATTACAGACACGTAGTGGGTACAACCACGAAGGAGGTATAAGAATTAAGGGAGGGACTATGTAGGGAACTTGGTAAGATATGAACAAGAGAAGATATACAAGGGGAAACTTTTATTGATAATCTCACAAAAGTTTACAAGAGGACACTCTAGAGAGAACTTCACACTTCTTACTTGCTATGGCTTAGCTTGAAGATGGCTATGCCAAGCACCTCTATTTATACTACTTCGGGAGGGAACTATTCCCGACATCTACATTACCTATTTTGGCATCATCCACAAAAAAATAGATTCTTTGTTTGCCATTATCACACTTAGTGACCATCATGTCACTTAGTGTCCATTATTACATCACTACTAATAGTAACTTAAACATTATCACACTTGTCCTTATTCCCCCTGTATCCAAATGAGCGGGATTCTCCTATCCCGCGTCATCATCAGCTTCTGACTCAGGCATCTCTGGGTCACTGTCGTCTGTATCCGACCAGTCTAGATGACCTTTGTAGGCAGAGAAGAAGTATATGGTGGAGCCATGTAGGTCTCTCATTATTCTCCATTTTCTTCCGAGCCTGTAGCGTGGGTGATCTCGGTCATCTAAGGACATGCATTCATCTTGCATATGGAATCGGACCAGGATATCTCGTATCTCACGGACCAAATCCTCAGGGTACAGCCCTGAGATGTGCCAGTTTGCAAAATGGGGGCAGAAGAGTCTAGAGTCGATGTCAGGAGTATCGATTCCATTTATTCGCGCCATGTGGGTTGCCCTTTCATGAAACTGTGCTGGGAGATGCGCATCATTCTGTTCTGCCGACGTCTTGTAGCTCCTTTGTATTATTGTCGTGTACACTTTGGAGATTCTGATTCCATTTCCGTCTTCAATATGATTCGTGGTAATCCTGAAGGTGATAAAGATAGTCCTCTCCTTCTGAGCACGGATATTTGTCAGCCACCAATTTTCGTCATGGAATAAAGTGAGCCACTTGCAAAGAATCTTATTTTTTTTCTTTCCTTCTAGTCATGATGCACTTAGCCAGATATTGCAGAAGTGTGCATTTATTCACAAGGGCTCCAATGGTGTATAGCTCAGCTAGGTACCACATAAGCAGGTAGGCTTCTGTAGGAAAATTGCTGTAGTAGGCTGGATTCATGTCTATGGTAGTCATGAATGGGAATACCGGATGATAAGGCAGTCCTTTCAATAGCCCCATGTCTAATCCATACCTGTACACGTAATACCTTAGGAAACCGTGCAAGGCATCCAAGTCTCTGGATGTTTTTGTCTTGCTTAAGATATCTTCTTGGATTCCTCTTGGCAAATTTCTGATCATGGCTCCCAAGGGGACTGAAGATGAGCTTTTACCAGTTGTCATGTAGATGACTGGTATGATTTGAGCTATTTGCTTTTATGTCCTTGAGAGGAAGTCTGGGAGGAAATTGTCTTTTCCTTTTATGTGTTTCACGTCAAACTTTCATTGAGCGAACCAGCTAGCCCATCTGAGTAATTGGGCTTGTGGCAAGACCTTTTGTTTGAACTGGAGCATCTTTGAGAAGGATGACATATCCATCTCGATCTGGAAGTGCTGGCCGACTAGATGAAATTCAAACTTCTCTATTCCTCGTTTGACTGCGAGAATTTCTTTGTTGGTGGAGTGGTAGTGTTTTTCGCTGTCTTTGAAGGCTCCGCTCTTGTAGCCACAGATTCTCCTTTTTCCTTTTTCGTCTTCTTCCAGAAGGACCGCTCCCCAATAATAATCACTTGCATCCATTTGTAAGATTCTTCTTCCTGTTGATGGGATCTTCAACGTCGGTAGTGTTTTTGATACACGCTTGAGTTCTTAGACCGCGTCTGTGCACTTTTGGCTCCATGGGGGTGTGTTCTTCCTCAACTGTTCTGATAGGACCGTCCTATACCTGGCCAGGTCATGGATAAAGTCCGCCATGTAGTTTACCACCCCAAGAAATTGTTGCACTTGCTTGAAGGATAAGTTTTCATCAGGGAATATTTCTAACTGCGTGGCAATATGTGGTTGCAATTGGTACTGCCCTTTTGAGATATGCATTCCCAGAAAATCTATCTCTGTCTCTCCTATGACCATCTTCTTTTCTAACAACATAATTCCATATTTTTGGACTATGTCATGGAATTTCTTCAGCAACGCCATGTGGGAGTTTACGTCAGGAGAGAATAGTAGTATGTCGTCGATGTAGATCAGTGCATCTGAGAGAATGAGCTTGAATATCTTGGTCATCGCTTTTTGGAACAGTGATAGCGCTGTTTTCAGCCTAAAGGGCATAACCTTCTATTGGTAGTGCCTATCTGGGACGCAGAATGCTGTCTTGAGCCTGTCTTCGGGCCTGATTCCGAGCTGCCAAAAACCTGCTTTTAAATCAAACTTTGAAAATATTTGGGCCTACGGGAGCCTCTGGAACATGGCCTCTCTTTTTGGCAACGGGAACTCGTCATCGGTGAGGAAGTGATTGAGCGGCTGGTAGTTTATAACCAATCGTAGTTTTCCTCGGACTTGCTCAGCTCTTTTGTTGACATAGAATGTCTGGCATGCCCATGGTGAGTTTGTTGCTTCAACTAGACCTTCGTTGTGTAGCTGGTCAACCTCTTTGATCGCCAATGTATAGTGGTCTTGATTCATTCCCGGGTGACTGGCCTTTGTAGAATTTATGTCTTCATTCTTTTTGAATGGGAGGGATATGTAGAATTCTGGGTTCTTCCAAAGTGGCAAAGAGCACTTCTTAAGAAACTCAGAATGAGATTCAGCACATGACGTCCTCACCATTTCTTCTTTTACAGGATTTAGTACTTCCATAGAATAGAGATTTGAGACTGATGAACACTTCAACAGCTGGTTCTTCCTTTTGAGTCCTTTTCTGGTCCAGGAGACTCTTTCGAGACTATGCAAGATAACGAACCCAAGTATAAAGTCTTTTCCGGGAAGGTTGGACCCATATATTCTTGCCTTTACTCTATAGTCTGGGAAGAGTTATATGTAGAGAGATTTACTGATTTTGCCAACAATAAACACCTCTCCATTTGCTGCCTTGAATTCCTTATAACATGGTTCCCAATGAGACTTCGGAAGGATGTTTGGCTTCATGATTGATGATGCGGCTCCAGTATCCAAATAAGCAATGACAGGAATTGGCTTGTCGTATTTACCCAATAAAATGTTGACTTGAGCATTTGGAGATGGTTGGAGCTGGTAGGCAGATTTTTCCGATTCTGATTCTTCAGCTCTGTAGGAGTATGATGTTAGAACATATGGGATGGTTCTATCATCATAATCACTATCAGAGTCAGATTCAGAGTCTTCTGAGATTTCTGTTATCCCCATGGCTAGAATCGTCTCTTCTGATGACTCGTCATCAAGGCTGAATACAGACTCGACATCTGCGTCGTCTATATCTTCGATCTGCATGACTTTTACCATCAGATTATCTCTTTTGCTTCGATCTGGGCATTGCTTGCCGTAATGCCCTTTCTTTCTGCAGATGTAGCACCTATCAGACTTCCTTTGCCCTTTGTATTCTTTCTTTCTGAAAAACTTCCATTTTTTGTTACTAGGAAGTCGGGGGAACTTCTTTCTCCATTTGCTGGGGAACCTCCTGTCTTTTTTCTTGCTAGTGGAGCAGCTGCATTTCTTTTCCTTGCACTTGATGAAGTACTCTGGATGGTCACATGCCTTCCCTAAGAGCTTCCCTTCTTCATGTATTTGCCTGAAGAACTTCTGGTGAATGCACAGTCTTTCTAAAGCTGTTAGCGAAGCTTGATATAATTCTCCGAGCGTGGCAGCCGCAACAGTCATGTTTTTGAATGATAACAGTTTTGTTGTTTCATTCCCTAGTGGATCCGGAAGTGAATTCAGATAGGCTTGTTTGAGGTTGACATCATCTATTCCGTTTAAGGAATAAAATAGCCGGGACATGACCTCATAATGTTTCTCTAGATCTTTCGGCTTGAATGAGCAGCATCTCCTAGTGAGGTATTCTTCCCTTGCTCGAATAACGTAATGATCCCAGGCACCAAGAAACTCACTGTGAACCATGGTTATGAATTCGTCTATGGTATGGAGTTGTCTTGCTTGCATTTGTCGATATGCTCCAAGATTGATCCACCATTGTCTGAGACGTCCGTGAAAATGAGACACTAATTTGTCTATGACAGCAGGGAGGTTGTTTGTTGGATTTAGCATTTGTTCTGCGCACCACGCATGCATCTCATAGATCTTGTCCCTCCATTTTGAGGGTGCTATGTTATCAAAGGAAAACCCCTGGCATGAGTCATTCTTGAAATCTGGAGCACCTCCTGGAGAAGATTGTTGCTTGTGCCGTTCGTTTCGTACTTCCGACATGTTGTCTGCGTCACTTGGCTCTTCTTCAACATATGGTTCCGCCAACATAACTCTCGACGCTTCTGATGTGGAAGATCCAAGTACATGGCAACCACAGAGCATACTTTCATTCACAAGCATGAAGTAGGAGAAGATCTTGAACTCTACTATTTCTTAGGAGAATAAGAGCCAAAACTTGACCGCCAAGGCTCTGATACCAAAATTACAGACACATAGTGGGTACAACCACGAATGAGGTATAAGAATTAAGGCGTGGGGGGGGGGGGGGGGGGGGGGAGGGGGGGAACTATGTAAGGAACTTGGTAAGATATGAACAAGATATGAACAAGAGAAGATATACAAGGGGAAGCTTTTATTGATAATCTCACAAAAGTTTACAAGAGGACACTCTAGAGAGAACTTCACACTTCTTACTTGCTATGACTTAGCTTGAAGATGACTATGCCAAGCACCTCTATTTATACTATTTCGGGAGGGAACTATTCCCGACATCTACATTACCTATTTTGGCATCATCCACAAAGAATAGATTCTTTGTTTGCCATTATCACACTTAGTGGCCATCATGTCACTTAGTGTCCATTATTACATCACTACCAATAGTAACTTAAACATTATCACACTTGTCCTTATTCCCTCCAAGACCTTCACATAAACTTAGATTATTCCCTCCAAGACCTTCACATGAACTTGTTTTTTGTACTATTATATTTTCCGGGATAGGGGGATATGGCGAGGTTGATTAGATTTTCTTTTTTTGCAGCAATTTGATAGATTTGAAAATTACACCATATTTCTTGACTATTCATAAACCCTTTCTATCCCAGTCACAACAAGTTCGAGCTTACAACCTCTTAGCGAGAATTGTGAGTCTCCCTTAGTCAATTGTACCAACACTGAATAAAGGTGATGTGATATGAGAAAGTGATCCTAAAATTATTATACATGTATATAAAAGAAAATTGAGGGATTAAATAATTAAACCATAACTTATTAAATAAATGTGTGGATTGACACGTCCATAGTGTAGGCACTGAAATGACACTAACTTACTATTTTGGTCTAATTTTCTTTTCAACTAAGAACATATGATTGCGGACAAAAGTTCCTCACAAAGTTATCATAATTGATCTAATAATGCGCTAAGAATTGGAACATCCTAATGTGATGAAACATTTAGGCTAGTTAATTACTCTCTTTTTCTTACATTGTATGTAGAAAATGTATTCTTGAGCAACGGAAGTAATTCTGTAACTGAAGCGAACATTTTGATTTCAATTCATCAAGTATTCGTGTCATACTCGTTATGCAGCCTCGCCTGTAGAGACAGGTGACGTAAATTTTGTTGGTGGTAGGAAAATTCCATTGGTGGGAGACCTCGACCTCGACCACGTGATTGTGCTCGTGTATAGTGTTCCCCATAGCACATCACCAAGAACCAAATGAGATCAATCTAATATAATATATGCTGAAATTATGATTAATTTAATTAGACAATATGTCAAAAACAATGTCAGGAACAATATTGAGACAATATTCTTAACAGTTTATCAATACGTAGATTTGGACAATCACAATATAAAGTATTAAATGAAAAACAGTGACACACAAGATTGTTTACCCAGTTCAGTGCAATATCACCTACGTCTGGGGGCCCTCGGCCGGTGGAAAGGTTTCACTATATGGTAATGAGTCAAAACATACAAGTATACACGATCATCACACATATCAATACCCTATGCTACTATTACTAGTGAAAACCTATCTCAGGGAATCCCCCTTAATCCAAGACTCCGTCTTGATTCCACTCTACGAGCACTTGCACTGCCCGGATGCAACAAGTCACTGTTATGCACTTGTACGTGAACCTTCAATCACGCATTCACAAGAAACCCTCAATCACTCACACTTGATTTTCCGATTCTGGTAGTGATACACAGACGTTCTTCGTGGAACACACAGCCTCTCAGCACGCCTGTCCTTCACGTCTAAGAGCTTTGTGTATTTCACCGAAGAAACTACAAGGATTCGCCCGCTGCTAAGGGTGGAGCCTAAACTTTTCTAGCAGCTGCAAAACTTATTCTGGAACGCATTAGGGTTACCATAATCCTAGTCGATTTCGGTTTCCCAAATTCTTAACGCCGATATCTTTTCAGAGTCTCTATCACGGCAGGAAGCTTTCCAGAATCATGACTCAATCAAGACTTACCAAAAGCCTTGTACACATCAGGATCTTTCTAATCGTAATATGTCTCCTATTTAAAGAAACTTTCAATGCTGCGATCCACAAATGTCACGCAAGATGTTGAGACTAAACGCTTGACATCTTTCGTGTCGCCTAAATAATAAATCATTAACAAACGTAACAACCTATGCTACCGTGTAAGTAAATGCATATCTCGTAGATTCATCATGGTAATGACAATAAGAAATGTAAAATAGCTATGAATGCAAGAAAACAAGGATTTATCAGTATAATTTATCATGCAATTAGATATTTATTCTATGTCCACATAAATACTTACTTCCCATTTTAATATAGGAGTCGTCTTAGAGTCGAGGTGTCCACTTTTCTTTTTAGAGTAGAGCACACCACGAGTCTGCAAAAGTGTTGCCCACAGAACTAGGAGCAAAAGTGTTGCCCATTTCATGGGAAATAATAAATCGTTATTAAGAGAAAGCACTTCATCCATAAGAAATAATAATTAGATCGACCATTAAGGGATTTACCAATCTTGTGCCAATTGATCACTCCACCAAATGGTATCACAGTACTTCATTCTTCGAGCAAATTTTATTGACAGCCCATAAAGAGCTCTTAAATTAGTATTGTATCATTTTGCAAACCCATGCATGCATGCATAATTATTTTATTTTATTTTTGTATCTTTGGATGAATCCAAATTCAAAAAAGTTGTCTTTCGCTCCCACCAATTTACTTGGAGAAAAAGAAAGCAAAAAGAGAGAAAAGAATGGCCAACCCACAAACCCTCTTTTTGGACAAAGCTAGCTAGCTATGTATCATCACTTCGTCAAATTAAAGCCAAATTCCAATATTTGACCGAAAAATTGTGCACTATGTTATAACACTCGAAAGAGAACCAAAAGCTTCAATTATTGATCGATCCTTGCTCTAGAAAGCTGGTCAAACATTCATCTCGACACATGAATCTCCACAAGAAGCAAACATGACACTACTTCATAATCTACCAATTAGCTTTTGTTTTAACCCTTTTTCTTTATTTTATATTTTTCAAATATCTAAAATATATTATATGTAATAATAGAAAACTCATGTAGAACATGAAATGAAAATATGCTCTCTGGCCATAATTTACATAAAGAAAAACTTTTTTGCTTTCAATATTTGGTTTGCAATTGATTTCATACTGTTTTCGATCGCTGCAAATTGCAGTTTATTAGGATTTAGTTGAATTGCTGGTTTTACAGGTGACAGGAAAATGACAAATTTGACAGTTTCTGCTCAGATTGTTATCAAACCTAGCCGGGCGGGATGTTGACAAAATCTCGCCGGCTAGGTTCAGCTAGGTTTTACAACCTAGCCGACAAGATTTTGTCATCTCACCGCTAGGCTTTAAAACCTAGCCGGCGATATGTTGGCAAGACTCGTCGGCTAAGTTGTAAAACCTAGTCGGCGAGATGTTGGCCATATCTCGCCGGGAAAGCTTCACCAACACGGCGAGATATTTGTTACATTCAAGCCGGCGAGATATTGAAGCAATATCTCGCCGACTATGACCTTTCTCGACGAGACTTGCCCGGCGAGAACCAAGCCGGCGAGTTTCGGGTGAAAATCTCGCCGGCTTGGTCAAGACGGCGAGACCGGACCTCCTGTCCAACGGGAGCAAAGTCTCGCCGGCTTGAAGATCATTTTCAGTGGTGTTTATTGGCGAGTTAATAGGCTATTTTAAATTGTTTCATATGAATTTATCTTTCGATCACCTTAGCCAAATTCAAATTAGAAAGGAAACAAAAAGATAATTATAATGGTTAGAGGGGACCAATCTCTTTCAGAGAAGTATATTTAAAATTTACAAAGCAGGAACCACTATTTAGTTTTCTTAATAACTCATGAGAGTTACGAGTGAGATGTAATTGTTCATACGTATAATTAAAACAAAGTAGAATTTATTATTTAGAGAATTATTCGGGTGCAAACGCTACAAACTAATTATATATCTAATGTAATGAATTCATAGAAAAAAAAATAATGTGACCTGACAATTTCAAAATTTGACGTACTTTCACCGGACTATTCATAATATATTTTTTGGCATTGTATGTACCTTAAAATTGCAAAATTATCACCGTTAATACCCAATACCCATTTCCGTTTATTTTTTGCAAAACTCTGTTAAATTTTGATGTAAAAGAGTAAAATGCCTCTGTAAGTGTTTTAAATTTTCCAACCATGCCCTCATCTATTCTTCCCTTCTCTCTCGCACACCCTCTCCCTCTCTCCTCTGTGTATTTTCATGAAAGCAAAATTGAATATTTGGGACACCAATCAATAATCATGAAGGTCCGGTCATGGCTCTCTGCCACCTGCACCACCACCGTCTCCAGCGACTTCACTGCCCCAATTCCCGCCGCCGCCGCCACAGCTTCACCACAACCCGCCTCGTCCCCAGACTCGTCGGAGAATAGCTGTAGCACTCCACAACAACCTCTCTCTCCAGACCCACCCTTCTGTCACGTCACTCAACCACCACCACCACCACCTCTCGTAGGAATATTCAAACCTCGCCGTCAATCACCGGTGCGTCTCTTCCTTCCGCCCCCAACCCTCCCTCCAGTAGGGCCGAAACGTGTCGCGTGAAACGTCGCGTGTCGAATTTGATCCCCGCGCAAGCGTACGTGGTCACAAGTAATATAATTTATAACCGGTTAGATACCGGGTCGATCCGTAGGACCTAATGAGAGTTTTTCGGTCCAATTCGTGTTCGTGTTCGTGATTGAAAATCTAGAAAACTACTCTTTTGGAGGTTTTGAGAATTCAGACAAGAAAGCAAAATTAACGATTTGTGTAACTATCTAAGTGAACGCATAGGGTTTTAAACATGCATAAATCAATTTCTACCTCAAGATATACTCGTTCTAATGGTCGTTCGGTGTTGAACTTATGTCATACTTACTAATATCGCCTCTCGGCATTGAGATTGGCCTAGTCTCGAGTCACCTTTTGCCCTCTCGGGTTCGTGATCTACTCGAGACCGCAATGGTGTGACAATATTAGGCCAAAGGTTGATCGATGTATCAAAACCTGGTTTGGAGCCTCCAACCCTCAGTGATTCCTAGGTCCAAGTCTATCTGTCATTCTCATGATCGACTTAGCTTCCTAAACATGCATTCTACGTGGTCAAACACGATGTAAACATTAAAGCAAGGAAATCACACAACAATCATTAGTAGACCTAGAACTAATAACTCATGTAAGTAAGAAATATAAAGTTACACAATTTCTAGCACCAATGGCTAAGAGTTTTAGCCCTCAACCATGGTGCTCAAGTCAAATATCATCATGTACAAAGCAAAAGTAAGCACAAACATCAAAGTAAACATGAAAAACGGGATAAGAAATGCTCTAATGGTGGTCTTGAGTGAGAGGGCTCTTCAAGCTTGGGAGGAACAGTGAGTATCCTTGTCTTCTTAGTGAACTATTGGTTGAAATGCCTTCCACTCCTTCTCCTTGGCTTCACAAGTGGAATCTTGTAGAGAAATCCACCTCAAAATCTCCAAATTATGAAGCGATATTGAAGAACAAGACAAAGGGAATGTTCTCCTATACCTGCTCAAATCGTGCTTGGTCACGATCGTGATTCACAGATGGTCACTATCGTGGGAGTGATGGTCATGATTGTGACTCAGCAGGGGGGATTATTTTGATCTGGGTCAGAGTCGCGGTCTTCTCTTCTCTGGCGCAATCGTGCCCTCATTTGAATTTGAGGCACGATCGTAACTATGAAGTCACGATCGTGACTCCCTCTTAGTGTCGATCGTGCTCACATCGTGCTCAAGATTGCGGGGGTGTTATGTCCATCGAGCAAAAAATTCACCAAGTATATTCAATTCGTCATGATCGTGACTTTCTTTAGGTGTGATCGTTCTTAAAGAGGGCACGATCGTGCCTAAATTCCTCTTCAGCTTGCTTTGGTTTCTTTCTCTCCAAGTCTCGATCTCCCCAACCCTCGAATCTTTCCCTTTTTCACCATTTCCTGCATATGCTCTTGAAAACAGCATAAAGCGTAAAATTGTCCCTACTTGGCCCTAATTGGCCGCTGCGAGGCGAATGGCCGTCTAATTGTGAGGTTGATCGGGATCAAAATGAGACCGTTCGACCCCACAACACCTCCTGATCTCCGCCCTCACGGTCAGTTCTGACCTTCTCTTCGCCGCCTCCATCCACCAGATCTTCGTCTACGACCAATCCTCCCTCTCCCTTCTCCACTCCTTCGCCCCCCACAACCCCTCCTCCAGCACCGGCTAGTCCCTTATCACCGTCTAAGGGGGCCACCATCTCCTCTCCACCTATCAGGACTCCAAAATCCGCTTTGTTGCTACGTTTAATTGTTGGCATAATTTTTTAGCGCAAAAGTAAGAAGTCGTGCAATATGTTACATGACATGTGGAGCGACTTGTTACGATCCAGATTAGGAAAGATCTGAAGCTTTCCTATTTCGACGAAGCTTGGAGCGAAAGAAGAAAGGCGCCACGAAGACTTGGAGCGCAAGAAAGTGACGTCAACAAGTCAGGCGACTTCCAGCTGGGAGTAACACGTCAGCAATAGGCGGCAACTCTACTTGCCTAATTTATTCAGGAAGTCAGAACATGCAAGACGACTTCCAGCTGTCATGGAAGACGGCAACGACTTGCCTGATTTATTCAGGAAGTCTGAAACTTCCCGTTCCTGGTCCGAGAAGGATTAGGAATGTGAGTTGTTATAAAAAGCCTTGGGCTTCCCATTAGCAGATCATCCGTTCTCGTTCTAACAATTGCAAGATTTCTCAGAGCTCTTAACCGTGCACCATTGGCGTGTTGAGAGTCTGATTAAGATTCGCTAGAACGGACTTTTGCTCCGATCAAACATTAAGTCGCGAAGACTAAGTGTTTGGATCAGTTAGGGTTTTTGTTTGTGATTGAAGATTCACAACTCCGTCAAAGAAGACAACGACACCGAGCATAGGCTTGCTCGAAAGGTGGAATTGAGAGGATGTCAAAGACAGGGGGAGAGGCCCTTGGTCGAGGTTGTTCACGGTGAGATCTATAGTAGCTTAGGACAATAGCTTGTGTGATAGCTAGTTGGTGCTTGAAGTTGTACTATTGACTACCTAATAGTGAAAACATTTCCACTGGCAAAGTGCCCCCAGACGTAGGTGCGGAGTCACCGAACTGGGTAATCATCTCTGGTGTCGTTATTATTATCTGTTTACTGTTTGAGCTTACGGTTTACGTTTTAGGCAAGTAGTCGATACACAAGTTACGACTTTGTGTTCGACTTCTTGACTCGGCTACGATTCAGAATTTCACGCCTCTAGGAAGCTAAGACGATGTTGTTTCACGAAACCCACAAATTCTTCACCTCCCTTCCCACTGTTAGCGACCGCCTCCGCCGCTTTGCTCACCCAAAAAAACAACGTCGTCGTCCTCCGCCACCATCGGCGGCTCTGGATTGAGCACGCCGACGCGGTCGACGGCGTCGCTGTCGAAGATCTGGAGAAAATTGGTCCTCCCCCAATTCTTGCGAGACTGTCTTCATCACCGTCGCCGGGAGATATGGAGAAGGAGAAAATTAAGAAGACAGAAAAATTTGATGAATTAGAGAGGGGTGAAGAGAAAGATTGAGGGTAAAAGGGCACATTTTGAAAATTTACAACACTTACAAGAGCATTTTAGTCTTTTCACCTCAAAATTTAACAGAATTTTGAAAAAATGGACGAAAATGGCTGTGGGTACTAACAGTGACAATTTTACAAATTTAGGATATCCACAATACTAAATAATATTTATGAGGAATAGTCCGGTGAAAATACGTTAAATTTTGGGGTAGTCACGTGACATTATCTCTAGAAAAAATGGTTTAGTTTCAAACACATCATTAACACTACAGGATATCTGATTATTATTCCTGACGTGCGTAATTTGTTTATGCCAAGTATAATATATCAAAGTTAACGTATATAGGCATGTGTCAGCAATGATATATTATTCTGACGCACTTAACGTTACCAAAATGCAGGTGTCAGCTATGATATTGTTGTAAGTGAATGCAACAAAAAAAACCCAAAAATAAAGAATAATGAAAGAATTCATGTATTGACATTTTATGGTTTTTTCAAAATTTAAACAGTTATTTCCATCATCGGTAACCACGGGATGATCCTAAAGAAATGTGGCAGGATTCGAACGTAAGGAATACATTATATCATAGCCTACACATCCTTGTCATGCGCGTTGACTATAAAATGTCAAACGTAAACATTGTTTCGTCAATGGTTAAAGAATTATCGATGAGCATTGATACGTGTAGGGTTGTAACCGAACGAACTTTTAATAAGCTGCTCGACCTCGACTCTTACATATTTGGCTCGTGCTCGTTATAATCGAGTTCGAGCCGAGTTCGAGCAAAAGATTGGGTTCGATTAATAAACGAGCCGATATCGAGTCTGACCTTTTAAGACTTAATAGGCTCGCGAGCCGGGTCATTTAATATTTAATTAATATTTTTTTTAATTAGTGAATATTTATAATGAAATTGGACGAGCCGAATCGAGTCGAGCAGATCTTGAGTTGGCTCATTTAGTATTTAATGAATTATGTTGAGAATGTAAAGTCTCACATGAAATGAATATAAACTAGAACGAGTGTATATAAAGGGTTGAAACAAACCCAACTAATAAGCATGAGCTTTTAGTTGTGGAGCAGGACCCGATATGTACAACTCAGTCTTACATGGTATCAGAGCGTTAGGTTCCATCCAAGTCTGTGTGGCTTTGCCCACTTGTTAATTCTCGTTGACGAGTGGGCAAGGCAAAGAGAAAAAAAATTTCCCAAATAGTGTTCATCGCACATTATTCACACGTCATTGTTCATAGAATTACTATTCACGAGCATTGTTCATCCGAAATTTTCCAGATTTGTTTCTTGTTCAAGCTTTTTTCGGCGACCGTTTTTAGTCACCTCCACTCTGGTTATGCTCATAAGCACCCGACAAGTTTCTTCCAAGCAGTTGGAGGAATTTTATGTCCTCACCGCCGGCAAGAAAAACTTTTGCAACTCAAGTCCGATTGTTTTTATTCTCATCTGTTTCCCATCGACTGTGCGTGAGTTTCACGCGCCTTCTATGCTCGTTTGCCAAGTTTTCTGCTCTACTGATTTTGCTGAGTTTGCACCGTCGTAGTTGTTTAAAGTTGTTTTGCACCGACGTAGTTGCTTGAAAAGTTTGGTGATTAATTTTAAAATCACAATGCACAGTTGATATGCAACGATTTGCTGCACCGTCATTAATGACATAGTTGCAGGAAAGTTTTGGTGATTCTTCTTAAAAAATCACTTGTTCTCATGTCCGTTAAATTGGCGTGACTGGAGATGTTTTTTTACCTTCGTTGTTCGACGTAGGTGTTTGCTTCCCTAATAATTCTTGATCCACATGCAAGACTCGTGTTTTACGGCTTGCACGTGAGGGGGAGTGTTGGAATAATTAATTAAATTAGGGTATCCTATTCGTATTACGTTTCCTAGTTTGTTTTATTTCCTAGTGTTCCCTGTATAAAGAAAACTCCTCTTGTAATTCATAATTAAGTATCATCAATAATACTATTATATTTTAGAAATTCAACATGTTAGAATAGTTAATTAAATTAGGGTATCCTATTCGTATTATGTTTTCTAGTTTGGTTTATTTCCTATTGTTTCCCTATATAAACGAATCTTCTCTTATAATTCATAATCAATATCATCAATAAAACTATTATATTTTATAAATTTAACATGGTATCAGAGCTGGCCGATTTGGGCATGTGCTGGTGGGCCTCGCCTTCCTGCGACTCCGCTTCCTTGTAAACCTGATGTTGTGGTTCACGTAAGGGGGGAAATAAGCCCGCGTGCAAAATACACTTCCTACCATGCCCCACGTGAGAGGGAGTGAGTTGATAAAAGGCCCACGTGTAGAATGCACGTTAGGGTGAGTGTTGAGAATGTAAAGTCCCACATGGAAGGAATATAAAATAGAACGAGTGTATATAAATGGTTGAAACAAACCCAACTAATAAGCTTGAGCTTTTAGTTCTGGAGCACGACCCTATATGTACAACTCAGTCTTACTCAATTAATAAACGAGTCGAGCTCGAGTCTGACCTTTTAAGGCTCGATAGGCTCGCGAGCCGGCTCATTTAATATTTAATTAATATATTTTTAAAAATTAGTGACTATTTATAATGAAATAAGATGAGCCGAATCGAGTCGAGCAGATCTCGAGTTTGCTCGTTTAGTATTTAATGAATTATCATATATTTTAATTTAGTTTTAATAAATTTTTCAATTGGAAATTAAGCGAACCGAATTGAGCCGAGCCGAGCTCGAGCTCATCTAAGTTTTCTCGAGCCGAACTCGAGCTTAGTTACACAAGCTCGTTCGATCTCGAGCCGAACTCAAGTCGAATACTTTTTTTCACAAGACAAGTTGAGTCATGTCAAATAAAGGCTCGATTCAACTCGTTTACACCTCTAGACGCGTGCATCGGCTATGAAAAAGTCAACCATCATCATATTTGAAATAGTCGATGCACAAGGACTACACGCATCAGCTAAAGTTTGGGCAACGATCATATTGTTTACAACCAATAGTCATATTGTTTGATTATATCTGGAAAATTTTCATTAGTACCATAACTAATTTTAATAATAAAATAGTTATTAAATACATATAACAAAAATTAATTAGAGCTTGTTTTTTATTTAGTTGAGTTTGAATTTAATTTTCATGTACAAATAAATACGAAGCGATTCAATTCACGAGCCTTACAAATTTTGATAGATTGGATTCGAACTTGACTCATTTATCAAACGACTCAATTTTGCTCTCAATTTTAACATAAATCTGCATAAAAATTCATAAAATTTCAGTAAATAATACACGATAATAAGAAATTTGATGAAATTTAATATCGACTATTTACTGTAAATGCGTTGACTATACACTGACCATTTTATAGTCATCCAATTTAGTGTTTTGTTCTGTATATTCATAAGTTGCAATTTAATTCTCAATTATGGATTGATAACACGTTTTGTTTTTCATTTCATAAATGATTAGAAAGTGAAAGAAATAGTAGAGGGATATATTATTGATGTGTAATTATGATCTACAAGAGACCTCTATTTATAAAATAGAGAAACCCTAATACATGTGAGAAAAAAAAACATAATATAGATAGGCTAACCCTAATGGGCATTTTAACCCCAATGTAATATAACTTGAGAGCCCCCTCAAACTCAATGTGATGTCGCAAGAATTGTGTATGAAGCTAGATAATACGTGTGGTTGATCTCCTTGCACGGATGGTGGTTGTCGGATTACAGGATTTCGGGATTACGAGATTCGGGATTACGAGATTTTCGGATTACAGGATTTCCAGATTACGAGATTGGTTTGATGATGAGTGCGAGTTGATTTGATTCGATTGAGAAAAAAAATTTTCTCTTGAAAAGTGCAGACGCCAGCGCGTGGGCTTCACACGCTGCTGGAGACAACAGCTCCGGCACAAATCGATCGAATTTGATGTGCTGAGTCTTCCCTTACCGGTGGTGACATCATAGACTAGGCAATTTGATGCGAAATCGAGTGCCCAAATTGGATCTGGTCGGAGGCGCGTGTGACGAGCTCTGAGCGCCGGCAGCTTGCAGCGGCCGCACAGACCGGCCAGACTTGACAAGAGTAGGAGGTATGTGCTGGCGGTGAGCGATTTCGATCGACGACGGTTGCCGACGAGATGACATGATTAGAACAGAGTCTGCGATAGAGATCTGATGAAGTCGAGGCTGCGAGTCTGAGGTGTTTGCTGCGAGATCGAGGCTGCGAGAGATTTGATCTGGGCTGGTTTTGACGAGACTTTGAGCTGCCCAGACAACTTCGATTCGATGGTTGATGGTGTTTCACGATGTGGGTTGATAGTGGAGGGATGATGGTGGAGGGTAGATGGTGGCCGATAGTTATAGTTATGTGATTTGCGATCGATGATGGTTTGATTGAGGATGTGACTGATGGCTTAAGAGATTTTCTTTCGGGATTGGTCTTTTAATGGCCGAGAGTGTGTTGATGGATAACTTTGTTGGTCGTTGATCTACTCATCTCAAGTGAGGTGTCCGTTTTACGGGATAGCTTTTTCGAATTATGGGATGTCTGACTTATGGGATTTCCGGTTTATGGGATGTCCGGATCACGGGATTCCGGCTTACGGGATTCCGGATTACGAGATTTCGGTTTACGCGATTCAGGATTAAGGGATTCCGGCTTACAAGAGTCCAGCGAGTGAGTCCCAGCATCAGAAACGGATCGGTAGAGGAAGTAATCTGCGCAGAACAGCTGGAACCACCGAGTTGACGTCTCACATGTCGTAGGTCGCACCTAGTTGACGTTGATGGCATGTTATGTTGCTTGAGCTACGGGTTGCGTTTGTTGAGTTGTTGTGGATGGATGTGGTTGGTGTAGGAAGCTATTGGTTTGTAGGTGGTTTTGAAAATATGAACACGTTGATGGTTTGATGGGGATGGTATGGGTTATGGGAGGCTTGTGATAATGATGGGTGATGATCCTCATCAACTTGGGTTTATGGAACATTAGGGTTAGTGGTGAGGTGAAGATCACGTTGATGAACACCATCGTGGCCATCAAACTAGCACCGTGATTGAATTGAATGATAGATATATAAGAGTAGGGATTAAGAGATTATCGAATTGATTGTTTGCGAAAGCGGTAAGTTAGAGATTTTGAAAGAATGGTTGAATTGCCTCTCCCACTCGTCATAATCACAAATCATTGATGAGTGGGCAAAACAAAAAATTCGTAGAGATTTAACCAATAATCAGTTATGGCTTTGATACCATGAAAAAAAATAATAGACTGATATATTATTGATGTGTAATTATGATGTACAAGAGACCTCTATTTATAGACTGAATAGGAAAACACTAATACATGTGAGAAAAGGAAACCTAATATAGATGGGCTAACCCTAATAGACCTTTTAACCCTAATGTGAATATAATTTCACAGCAAGATATGATAAGGCTTTCAACAGTTGTGATATCAATCCTATTATAGAGCTCGTGGAAGATTTATATCAGTGGTCTTATTACTTGAGTGATGATCGAGTAAATGCAGAAGAAGAAATAATAGAAGTATTGCACCTTTATATAAAAAGGTACTTCGGGATGGGTATGAGTTGAGAGGGGTCGTCAAAGTATTGCGAACGTTTGTGACGTGGGGTTTGGAGTCGGTGGCCAGAATTGGGAAGCGACGGTTCTGGTAGACGATAAGATTGATAAGAAGAGCGGGAGGATGGTCGAACTGTTGTTTCATCACAATTTTCTCTCTGTATTACTTAGGAGTGTTTTTACTATTTTGTCATGTATCTTGTAGTTTATATTTGGTCATCATGTTTAGCTTTATGTTGGTCGGGTTATAGGATGGTTTATTATAAGACCATTTTGCTCTATTAGAGCTCTGGCTTGGGGTAGATACGGATATTGAAGTCATGCTATCTTCATTGTACTTTATAGACGATTTAATAATATTTGCCTGTTTTTTTATAAAAAAAAGATACACTTATTCAGTAGATTCATTTTTTATAATGTACTGATTCATATTGTAAATCAATTTTGAATTTCAATATAGCAAATTAGATTCATGAATAATTTATTAATCTACAACTTGTATATTTTATGTTATTTTGTGAAGTCTTTGCATAAATTCTTATGTATATGATTGTGAGCATAGTTTTGAATATTGATTATTGGATTAGTTGAGTAGCTTGCTGGCATCCAGAGAAATTCGGCGGCCATGTGCTTGATGAAGAAGGACGGAGTTGGAGAATGACAGCAAGTTGTGTTCGTTGAGTTATCATACGCTTTTTAGAAATAGAAGAAACTTATTTGTGAAAAGTGATCACTAGCTCACAATTGGTTTATGATGATGAATTTGCGAGGAATAATGCTGATTAGTTTTTATCTCGGTATCCCTAAGTTTATTTGAAAAATATTCAAAATTTATTTGAGACTAGATTTACTTTCTATGAAATGAAACGTTTATAATGTTACAAGATTAAATTTTTAAATGAAACTAAATTTGTATAACCGAAACATAAATTATGCAAATATATTTGTATTTTGAAATCATGGTTTATAAAGAAATTTGTTCTTAATATCAAATTTGTTGTGCTTCTTAAATAACATATCAATAAATGAAACTACGACTTCAACAATGAAACCATCTTTTACAAAATGAAAACTAGAATAAAAAAAATAGAATAACATCAACAAAATATCAGCTCATAATAGTAGAACTTAATTAATAAGATGTAAGGATCTTTTCCAAAAATGAAAGCATGGGTAGAAAATGAAACATTATATTTGTTGCATCTTAAAAGTTGTCCTATATTCACGTGCTAGAAACATGAACTTTATGAACTAGCAAGTTTCCAGAAAAAAATACTAAAACACTTTTGATTTACCAAACGGCCTTCAAATTTCGTGAAACTTAGCATTTTAGAAAATTATAAAAGCCAGCGACATTTCTTATGAAAACTCAAAAATCATCGGAAGTCTCTAAGTGTACGAAAATCAACTAATTTTAGAGGGAGGTGAAATAAAAAAAATGGCATGATTTTTAAATTTGAAAGTCAAAGAGGAGTATTTTGATCTTTTCGTACTGGAAATGAGATAAATGAGAAAAAATAAACTTAACTGTACTTTTTTGACACATTTTGAAATTAGATGTATGTGAGTGTTATCTGTGTCAACTTAGTTGTAGCTGCGTGAGACTATCCTTTTTTTATATTTCCTAATATTTAGTTTCTAGATCTTACAAGTTGATCTACTTTCCATATTTCCGAAGCTTTGAGTGAATAAAAATTATTGATTTGTGTTTGAGACTTTATCTTATTTTACTTATCACCTTAGGCTGAGGAATATAAATGTGGTGTAAACACTTTATCTTAGTCTATGGAATAAGTGCGGTTAAAAATTATCTTAGTCTATACCCAGCTAAGTGGTGATTGTTTTTCTCAAAACCCTACTCAATTCTGTGCTCATAGTCTTGTTCTCATCCATCATACACTTTCTTTAATCAAAAACTCTAATCCCAAGATGTTACAAAAATAAATTCAAATTGATTTTGTTTCACTCATTTTCGTAGTCAGTTTGGTATCAAAATATTAATTTAGACAATCTATTCTTGTGACTACTTTAATTTATTAATATTTTTTGGTAAAGCCCCCACTAATTTGAGTTCAACTTACCGAATGAGTTCATTCATGTAAACCAAACACCCTCTAAATTAATAGAATTAAGCTCCAAACGTGAAGAAGGTTGAGATTGAGAACATGTTCACAACTTTATGAATTTAAACGTTTAAAGTGAGCACACACGTAACAAAAAATAATGTTTTAGCAATTTTTTTCCACAAATATAGTTAATTATATACTAATTCATTTTGAGGAAATAAATAATATGTTTAAAAGATGATAAATATCTACGTATTGATTTTTTTAATAACGTATTATTATATAATATATATATAACCTTCAAAATATATATATATATATATATATATATATATATATATACATATATATGATTGAAATTTAATACCAGTTTGTACTTAGCACTACTTACACTCTGACTTATGACTGGGGTTTGAGGCACACGATATTTAGGAGTAATAGATATTACAAATAACATTAAGATGCAAAATATTAGTTATTTCTCATCAAACTAATTTGAAAAAAATATGCGCTAATTAAGAAACATCATTTTGACTTTAATTTTAAATTCGAGGGTTAGGATAACACAAATTCCTCATGCTCAATAGGTGCCGAGAGCATGAATGAAGAAATCATATAATTTAGTAAATGTGTCTTGTAAGAGGTATATTGTAACTGAATGTATCAAGATAGAACATGAGAATATGTTAGAAACTATATAATTTGAATATGCATATTATCATTCAAACCATTGAATCGAGATGATATTTTCATTCCATGGATGTATCTTTTTATTTCAAACATTCGATGTATTTGGTTTTAAAATAAAGCACTTTTTGGTTGAAGGGTCGCAACATTTTCAAAAGATACATGTTACGAACGGTTGTGTATGTTCGAAACGGTGTCATCTCTCCTATATAAATGATTGAAATTGGATATGAAAATTATCTTCTTCTTATTATCTTCTCTCCACTTCTTAAATACACATCGATCGTTAGATCGCCAGACTCAACTACTCGTAGCACTCGTTAGTGATTTAGTCCGTTTTATCTTGGGAGTCAATTGCTCGAGATTCCTTCAAGTGCCACAAAGGGAGCAATATTGTCTTAAGGAAACAGCAACTTGCTGAACTCGGACGACTCTTTCACACAATCTGCAATCTCCGTCTTTCGAACATCTTCGGTACAATTCTTATATGGCATCTACTATGTTCATAATAGTATAATTTGTCATTTAATTTCATAATTAGTGGCCTACAAGCTTAAGACAATAATATTCTCTAACGTCTTGTTCTATTCAAAACATTATTTGTAATATTTTTTTAAAAACAAAAACTCGTTTCTGTTCGAAAATAAAAGCCTTAAGAAGTGATAGAGGTGGAGAATATGAACATCCTTTTGAAGAATTCTGTACAGTGAATGGTATAATACAGCAAAGTACGACACTATATTCCCCTCAATCTAACCGAAACCAGACAAGATATCGTAGGAAATATGAAAAGGAAATGAATCTTCCAATAATTGCCCAAGAATGTGGGGGTACCTTGTCAAGGTAACAACCCTTTACAATATGTAATGAAATAGATCCAAAACGTCGGACTGTATTTTCATTGCATAGGCTTTGTATAATAGTATCAGTTCTTGGTGTATTAATCAAACTAATTTCTAAGACACAATAATGAAATTATAGAATGCATAATTCTTTGAACATGTGTGTCCATGAAAATTGGGATTCGTAAGAATACTGAGGTATCTACAAGAAACCCGTAACTATGGACTATACTATACAAGAGAACCTGCCGTGCTAGAGGTATACTCTTATGTTTGTCGGATATCTAATGTAAAGGATTCCAAAAGCAAGTGGAGAAACGTCTCAACCCTAACATGAGGAGTTTTGTCATGGAAATCCTCACGACAAACGATAATAACCAGATTAACATGTAATATGAGTTTGAAACTTTGGATAAAGTTGTGGAAGAAGCTAAAGGGCTTACATGACTTCTTAGAGGATATTCCTAAATGACGAAAGCATATGCCTAATGTGCATTGTGATCACCAAGCAACTATTTGTAGTGTACAAAGTCTCATGTATAATGGTAAGTCAGGACATATGCGTCGTAGACACAACACCATACGACAACTACTCTCAAATGAGATTATCACATTGGACTGTGTCAAGTCCAGGGATAATATTTCGGATCCATTAACCAAAGGTTTACCTAGAGAGTAAGTTGAAATCTTATCGAAGGGAATGGGCTCAAGGCCGTAAACTCAATACAAATTTGACTTCCGCGGACACCCAACCTAGTTGACTGGACATCCCAAGATCTAGATTCAATGGGACAACGAAGCGTTGTCAAACTTCCAGTGCTGGGAAGTACTTGAATTCTTATCCATTCCTATGATAAGTCAGTGCACCTACCGCCGCGTTATGATAAGTTAAACTTTTAATGATGTCTATACTGTTGATGTTTTAGGCAACAGTAGGGTATTTGCGAGATTCTCTTTATAGAATCACCTTAGTGAATGTGAAGTGGGGCCGCTTCAATAACTATCGGTAAGGTCGGATATTCATACACATTCATGAGCCAAGCAGGTGTTCAAGGCCAAAACGAACACACACAGAGATCTAACATTGATCGATAAAGTTATTGTGAGCTATCTATTGTTAGACTTACACTAATAACTTACAGTTCAAAGACGATCAAGTCTACTGATTCGCTAGTAGGTTCAATAGGTTGTCACTAGGAAAGTTTAAGGCCACGAGCTATTTAACCCGATGCAATAACTTTTTCACCTTGTATTTAAACAAGTGAGACATGTATGAGACAAATTATTTTGTTAACATAATGCTAATATCCATTCAATGTGGGGATTGTTGGATACTATATAATTTGAATATGCATATTATTATTCCAACCATTGAATCTAGATAATACTTTCATTCAATGGATGCATCTTTTCATTCAATGCATGCATATTTTCATTTTAACCATTCAATGTATTTGGCTTTGAAAGGAAGCACATTTTGGTTGAAAGGTCGCAACCTTTTCAAAAGATGCATGTTACGAACGGTTGTGTCTGTTCGAAACGGTGTCATCTCTCCTATATAAAGGATTGAAATTGGATATGAAAATCATCTTCTTCTCATTATCTTCTCTCCACTTCTTAAATACACATCGATCGTTAGATCGCCAGACTCCACTATTTATAGCACTCGTGAGTGGTTAAATCCGTTTTATCTTGGGGGACAATTGCTCGAGATTTCTTCAAGTGTCATAGGGAGAGCAATATATTCTTAAGGAAACAGCAACCTGCTGAACTCGGACGATTGTTTCACACAATCTGCAATCTCCGTCTTCTAAATATAATCGGTACAATTCTTATATGTCATCTATTATGTTTATAATACTATCATTTGTCATTTAATTTCATAATTAGTGGCCTACATAATACGCATTCTCATTCTTAATATATGACACATAAATAATGTTATTATACAGTTGTGGTTGTTACGGGATCTCGTGAATATTCTATGATCTAAATACAAATAAATAAAGAAATAGATTCTAGACGAGTGGTAATCTTTGTCACATCCCAATAAAATTAATCATACGTGCAATACCATCTAAACAAGGATTTTAGTGTCGTTATTGAATAATCAACAACTCAAGTTGATACTTTAGATTGGAACTAGCTAGTTACTGCAATGAATAAATTATATTATAGAATCAACTCAAATTAAATTTTAACCTTATAATTTATTCATTAATTATAACTAGGCGTAGCACCGCGCAATGCGTGAAACTACCTATTATATCTTATAAAATAGTTAAAAATAATTTATATATAAAATTTGAAAAACATTAGAGAAAATAACAAAAGTCACATAAATAAATAAGAGTCGTTCTTATCTATTTTATGAGTAATCAAATATATAAAAAATTAACAAATAAGCAATAGAATATCAACATTTGTCGAAGAGAATTCGAGCAAACATCCATAAACAAAATATTGGAACTAGAAAAGATTACCCGAAGAAAAAATGCAGTTTTGAATATTGGTCAAAGATCATGACATGGAAAGTGTCATGTAGATGAAACTTCTATTATTTCTCTCCTGATAATTAACATAACGAATTAGATCGTATAATAAAATTCATCAAAATAATTATTCAGAATATGATCTTATTTGGTTGATGACTCGGATCTTAAACAGTGATTAACATGTATTGAAATTAGGTTAAGAAAAGAATTGTAATCCAACAAAATTCGAATTGATATTAAATTTTTGTCAATATCATTAGGTAATTTAAATTTAGAAAAATAATTGTAATTTAACAAATTCTTAATTTATATTAAATTTGTTTGTTGTAATTCAGCAAAATTTTAATCTATATTACTCATTCTATTAAAAGGGGACACCTGTGGTAAAAATATATCATGAGAATGAACCATATATAGTTTTAATTAATTCGTTAGCTATCAACTTGATTTTTTAACCGAGTTTGGTTGGTCCTCGATATTAATTAAAGTTGTAATTACGGATAAGGTTGCTTGATTCATTTGAAATTAAATTTAAAATAAAACAAATTAAAATATGTGTGGATGGTATTTCTTTTACCTACTAAACTAAATGATAAAATATAGAGAGAGACGTGGACGAGATATAACATAAGGATAACTAGATAAATAAATAGAATGCCCAATCAATTCGCATTTGGTCTCCATATCATATCATTTGATTTTATCTTGATTTGTAAACATTTCTGTATAAAATTCCAACACTTCTTTTATAGGAATTGTCTGTGTATGCATTTAATTAGCTAGTAAAATTTGGCATGAACAGATAATGATAATCTCCTGATTTTATACATAAGATATACGTTATCTTGTTTAATTTGCAAGCATCGATCTTCAGGGATAAACAAGAACCCAGAGACCAATATATAGCTTATAACTCCACAGAGAAGTGTTGTTTCAAAAATAAAAAATATAGAGCCTCAAGAAACAAGTCTAATTATTTCACTCGACCATCACCGTTGCACCGGCCACGACTCTTCGATTCGACGGTTGCCTGAGTTCGTGCCACATCCGGTGGTGGTCGGACCTCGGCTTCTCAATGTATTCGTTCGTCGCGTCTGGATGGTGGCGGTTCCAAAGAGATGTGCTGTGAAAGAGTAGGTTTCCTTTTTATCAATATATATATACCCTCATGGGTATTGTTTCATTTATTTGTCTACTAATGGGAATGACTGATTTTAAATAAATCTACAGTTATCAGTTGTTCTAACATTTGTAGTTTGAATAGGGGTTTATAATGTAGGACTCCCCGAACAAGCTAATGTATTGTTTTGTGCAAAGCTTAAGATAATAAGATTATTAGCAAGTACTGAGGTATGCTCCAGTCCAGGCCCATCCATATGTCGAAAAGGCCTGATTGTGTTCTATCTAATAAGTGAAGCAAGCCCGTTTCGATTCACACTTTGAATGGGACATGAACAATAGGTTACTGACCCTCCTCGTCTAGATAAATTGTCTGGGGATAGTATGGATATGTAAACCTTACCGAACAAGTTTTACACACGAGTAGCTACTCGTGTATGTATTTTTAATCTTGTTAGATTACTCAAAATCTGTATTTTTGTACATCAGTATATAGTATATATAAGCTCCCAGCGAATATTGTCTTCTCCTAGCCGAATTCCCGTCGTACAAGCTGGTCCAAAATGAAGCTGGCAACTTACTTAAAAATGGTGTAAAAATATGAAATTTTAGCGAGCTGACAAAAAAAATGTTACATGTACTCATGTTTTTTTTTGCTCGGCAAAGGTATAATACATTAAAATAAGGGACAAACCCAGATTACAAAAATAATGCATGACTTGATTGAGAGATTGAAATATTGATGATTGAAGATTGAAGGAGAATATTGAAAGAGAAAATTGAACCAGATGAACCAAAGAAAACCGAAAAAATGGTTAAAATCGATTCGAAAGATTGAATCAACCAAATCGGAGAAAACTGGACCGGGCCACAGAAACCCTAATATTGCCAAAACGATTTGGGCGAGCCGCCGCACCGACTCCGGCGAAACTCCGGCGAAGCTCCGACAAAAGGAGGCCAACACCTCCGGACTTCGCCTCATGTGGCTCCAGCACATCCCCATCCCAAAACATATCAAGACCGCAACAGAGCACCACCGACGGGCAAGGATCGACTTTGTAAGCCAACACCGACAGAAATTTCTGGCGAAGTCACCAGGAAAAAACCCGTCACCACCTTACGACACCGAATAGACCCAGCAGTTTCGGCAACTCCTCCACAAACACAACCACAACCACTGAGCGCACCACTGCACCGCACAAGAGCACCACCAAGAGTTGATCTCGAAACCACCAGATCTGGAAGGGGCAAACAAATCTAAATTGAAAATGAATAGTTCAAAGAGTTTTGTTGATGGAGCCTTAGATTGGTGAAAGAGAGAGGCACAAAATGGTAAAGGAAGGGGGTGGATAGTGAGAATGAGAAGAAAGGGTGGTCGCCAGAGCGCAAAGAGCGTCGCTGGCGACCTGAATAGCTTGGCCGAAAAACTACTTGTTGGGAGGGCGACTCTATGTTTTCCCGAGAGGGAGATAGAAAGACAAATATGTTGATGGAAACAAAGTTTCGATTTGATTTTTTGGCAAACATTCTGATCGATTATGGTAATCAAATTGGTTCATGTGTATGTCCGTTGTGTTCACCCTTTCGAAAACTACAACTTAGGGTATACACTTACAAAAATCAATCAAATATTGAATGAGATAATAGCACTTAAAGATGCTACAATTATGTAATTAATATATCGAGTACCACATCACTCACACTTGAACGAATATGACTCTTTATATTCTTGAAAATGAAAGCGTAAGGTGTGGCCTCGGGTCATCACTTAACGTGTAGTGGAGAGACCCGTAGACCAGCTCGGGTTGATAAACAACCACGCTCGCGCACTGCCGCCGCCGTCCCGTCCCATCTCTGCCCGGTTCAGGTCTGGTCTGGTACATTTCCTATTCTTTTTATCCAAATAAAATGCATTTGCATGTGCTGATTCAACCTTGAATCATATGAATATGCATATGAACCTTACTGATTCAACTTTGAATCAAATGAATGCATTCATACATGAACATTGTTGATACATTTTAGCTACAAAAGGAGTGAACGTCTTCTGGTCCAAGGGTCGCAACCTTTCCAGATTTTTCTATATAAAGGTTTGAAGTGGGATCAAATTTTCCATACTCTTCCCAACGTCTCCTCCATACTCTAAATACACATCGATCGTTAGATCGCTAGACTCCACTATTCGTAGCACTCGTTAGTAGAGACAATTGCTCGAAATTCAAATAATAGAAAATAAAAGAAAGCAATAAATTAAAATAAATAAATAAATATCAATAATACTTCAATAACAACATAACGAACAATTCAAATAAATCATTGAATAAGCCTCACGGATTCCAAAATATCGAGGAATAAACAATTAGTAGATGATAAACAAATATTTGTATAAAAGTAATTTATGTACATGTACATGTCACATATGATAGCTTTTTAGTTCATTGAACTCAATTGATTGTCTTTTAACTGTTATTTATTTTTTTAATAACATGGAAAAATCATCTTTAAAACACAAATCGCGTCAGGATTCAAAAAATTTACTATCTTATATTGCACATTACCAAATAATTCACTTTCTTGCCATCACTGCCAATCTTTGTTTTGTTGCTAAATCTGTTTGAAGTAGTCAACTTCATCAATATTTCTTCTTCAATCCATCATTCGTTCCCTAAAAATCAACACAGCGGATCAGAATATTGCATAACCAAGCGTAACAAAAATATTCATCAAAATCTAATGAATGAGACATGGATCGATTTATTTGGTTAATGAATCGTATCCTATATAGAGACACGTGATTCAAATGTACTCAAATTAGTTTAGAAAACGAATTGTAATCCAATAGAATTCTAATTAATATTAAATTTGTTTGTTATCGATTTTTAATTGACTTTGAAATTAGCAGTATATTACGATAAATTATTGAATTAAAAAATTCAGAATTTTAATTGAGTTTTTAATTGTATTAGTATACTACAATAAACTTAATTAAGTTTAAAATGTATTAGGATACTACAATATATTAGTGTTTTAATTTTTAATTGAGTTTGAAATGTATTAGTATACTACAATAAGTTATACCTCTCCCACGACTAATGTGTTATCGTATTTTTGAATAATGTTCGGCATAATATACGCACACATTACCGTATCCTGATAAATAGAAACATACAAATATTTAATAAACATAAAAATAACATGAGTAAAATAAAGAATTAAATATCAAACCTCCTTCCGGCGAGATGCTGGGTTAGTTATCTAATAATATTCAAAGGTTTCTTTCCACAAAAGAAAAAAAAAAAAATATATATATATATATATATATATATATATATATCAAACCTCCTTGTCAATGATGATCATGTCTAGATAGAGTAGTTTATCTATTTTTGGGTAGAAGAAATTGATAAATACTAATTGAGTTCCGAATGAAGTACTCATGATTTATAATTACTGAACAACTTGTAATTAATTTGTGATTCAGAATTAAGAATACAACTATAGTTTGAATTAGAATTGATGATTAATGTGACAATTGACTCTTACAAATTAATTTTTGGAATTTTCATATTTATACAATTTCTAATTGATCTGAAGTCTAATCCTGATCTGCATTAAATTAATTCAAAATTTTCGAAATTTATTTTTGTTTCTATTTCCTATTTAATTTCAAATATAATTATAATGATTTTAAAAATTTTCTTTTTTCTCCAAAAATTTTCGAAATTTCCTTTGATTTCTATTTATATTTCATTTCAAATCTAATCCTAATGATTTTTAGAATTTTCTTTTTTCTCAAATTGCAATATTAATTAATCCTAATTGTGATGATACATCAAGTTGTCCAAAAATTATTACTTCAATGTATTATTTTGATTTTTCATCATAATTCTAATGATTTATGTAGACCTTTTCAGATTTTTCTTTCTTTTTCTTAATTTATTTATATGTTCTTTCTAATTGTAATCCTAATTCTAATGGTAATGATACATGCAGTTTTCAAAATAATAATAATTAAATGTATTATTTTGGTTTTTCATTATAATTATATCCTAATGATATATGTAGACCAGTATTAATATCAGTTAGAATTATTTTCTAAATTTTCTTTCTTTTCATTTTTTATTAGAATGACTAAATTTTACAACTAAGGATATATGTAGACCAGTATTAATATCAATTAGAATTATTTTCGAAATTTTCTTTCTTTTCTTTTTTTTATTAGAATTACTAAATTTTACAAAATTTTCTAAATCAATTTTTTTTTTAATTTTAATTCTTGCAACTTTTGCAGTTGGTGAACTTGCTATGTGTGGTTATTGGATTGTAGTTGGTGAATTTTCTATATGTATTTATTAATTTTACAAAATTTTCTTACAACTTATTGGATTAATTCGTTCAATTAGTGGGTTGTAATTAGTGAATTTTGTGAATTTTTAATTTTACAGTTTTTCTTAGAAGTAATTGTTACGAATTCTAAAACAAAGTTCATTCTAAACTTTCTGAATTTTTTTTAATTTTAATTCTAAACTATGTTTGTGTCGTTCATCCCATTTTGTAGAGTTCCGGAGGAGAAGAAATTCTGAACCATCTCAACCAAGTCTGTCTGTGATGTTGATAATATAGTATATGAATATATGAATAATAAAGTATTTAAGAATGAAGAAATTTAGAAAAATAGGATTGATGCAATCTTTTTATGGGAGTTGCCACGTGGCCAACATTAGTATTTTCCTTATATATATATATATATATAGATTTTAATAACCAATTGCATATTACTGAATGGATAAATTGCATATTTGCATATGATTGAGTAAAATAAATTGTTATGACTATTAATTTATTTTGTGAAACGAAATCTTTCTTCTAGTCTACATTTCAATTTGGGGGTAATTACCGACAACTACACATAAATTTTTCTGTAGCGATTAAAATATTGTCTCCAGCCTACAATTTTGATTGTTCACACCAAATCATTATAGCACCGTTTTATTTTTATAAGAGATGACAGTTTAACCTTACTTCAAATTAAAATTTAAAGCATTTTATACCTCTTGTACGTAATATAACTCACAAAATCAAATAAAAGCTTCAAAGAAATATTCTGTATCAATACAACTAAGAAAATCAAATAAAAAGTCAATTCTCGTAGTCGAGGTTGAGGAAGTTTGTGGAGCATAGGCCGACATGCCCATAACAAACTCCTTCAAATCTAGTGACCGTCCATATTAGTTTTTGGAAGATTTAGCAATAAAAACTAATCAAGACATAGAAGCCCAAATCCAAAAATTGAGAAAAAAAAACCAACTTGAAACATATTATGCAAAATGCAACTATAAAAATTTGATTTGCTCATTGATTTCTCAACAGCCAAACAACTAAAACAAGACCTAGTACTAGTGTTTCAAGGGACATTACAAAATCAGCACACTTGAAATAAATTTTGGAATATTTATTATTCCTTAATTCATCATTTTCCATTTTTGTTTTAATTAATTTTAATTATAAATGAAACTAATAAACTTAAAAGGACCTCAAGCCCATTTAATTAAATATTGTAAATCTCAATAAAACTTAGGATTATAATTAAATCAGCTCATGATTCACTTAGACTAATTTACTTAACCGTCCGGCTTACAACCTACACCACAAATTGTTTATATCGTTCTGGTTTAGTCTAGATCGTTCCGGTCTAACTAAAATAGGAAAGTGAATTTTTCGCAATTCTCATATCTCTCATATTATGCAAAATTACCATTTTGTCTTTTCCATCATAAGTGGTCTCTATTAAGACATTCTGATTACCCAACGTTCGTGATTATCGATGATTAGATTTAACCTCATATCGTCCATGTCACTATCCATTTATCACTAGATATCCAGATGATCATAAGGCATAGAGGAGTCATCCTTATTTAATCAATCACCGTTTCTTGATTTGTGAGATGACTGGATCCCGATACCGTGTATCATTAGCATGACCATGCATTTCATTTCATTCATTCTCATCAAGCGGCCCATATGGGTATCTTTCTCATGCCATAGCATGAGGGATAAATTATGTAGCCGTCTTTCATGTTCACTCATGTAATCCATAACTGAGCCAATTAGAACCCTTATGATTACCCTTTTACATATAATGTTAGGTAACGTCAAACTCAGCTACTGATTAAATAGTAACTATAAATACTCTTTGGTCTAAGGATACTTTGACAAACTACGATATGTGAGTATGCTCATGACAGCATCTATGCTACATACTCACCATCGGGTCGTACAATATCATTTCCCGAATGATATCCATGATCTAACTCCGGCACTTATCTTTCCATGATCAGTAAAGCGTGATCATATAGAGTTATTTTCATATTGGTCGCTTCTGATAAAGTATTCATGATCAGGGACTCATTAAATGTGATTCTTTTTTATCTACTATTATTGATGACACACATGATGACATAGATCGAATCGCAATTAATATATTACTACAACATATTAGTAATATGTTACCGTTTTATTTTATTTTACAACTAAAACTCATCAACTATATCATACATCAGACAATTAAGAAGGTGTATCATTACTTACAAAAGATTATATACATATACACCCTGCTCGAATCTATATGCACAATTTTTAATCACAAAATATCTAGATTGTCATAACTAACCCATGTTCTAAATTGAAGAAAATCGGGTGTGCATAACAACATGATATAGCAAAAACGATCATATATTCGATTCCTTAAATAGAGTAATTCAATCCATCAAAAAAATAAATGAAAGAGAGGAATAAACCTGAGGTATTTAATTTCAATTGATTCATTGTTGGTGAACGAAATACATATAAAAGAATCACTTGAATCTTTCCTTCTAGGTTGCCTTCGATCTGAATCTCCACTTTCTTCTCTGAATTCGACTCTTCTCGATAATCTTCTTCTTTAATTTGCTCTTAAATTAGTCTTGAACTTTCTCATTTGCGTTTCTTAAATCAGTCTCTCTTTCAAATAAGAAGTTGAAAGCTATTTATAGGGCTCGGGATCGTAGGGACCACAGGCATGTGGTCATTCGTGCGAGCATTTTTCGGTCCACTATTAGCCCACTGACCATGAGTCAGCACAATCTGAAGTTATGCATCAATTTTGTATAATTAGGTATAGTAAAATGTCATTATCTCAATTATAAATGTAGTCTAAGTCTAAGTTTCGATTGACACTGTTGTAATGTTTTGATGGCTTTGATTTACATGTGTTGACTTTCTATGTTTCTACTGTCGTAGTGCATTGATGGCTTTACTTTACATGTGTTGACTTATTTTGCCATCGGAGCAGCAATAGAAAGTGGAGTTGCTCTCCAAGGTTCCATCTTCCACAATTTCTAACTCATAAAGTCGGTTGAGACTGCTTTATGTCCGATGGCTTGTTATATATTTCCATTTTTAATTGTAGGAAACTTTTTCTTTTTCATCATCTTCCAATAAGCAGTTCCTTGGAAATTACGTTCCACCAAATCATTGACCAACTATTCTAGTTGACCGCGACTTTGTTGTAAATCATCAAGACTAACTACGAAATTTTATTCAAAGAAAATGTGAGATCTTGTTGATTCTATTTGCTAATAAATTGGTTTCTGTTGTTTGAGATTAAGACACCAATCAGGTATTAATAGTTTCCACTAGTGGTAACAAAGAGAAATATATATAGGCTTCAATTGGAGTGAAATATATGCATGGATAATTGAAACTAGATACACCCAATTGGAATTGGACTCTCTTAGTATATTCGTATAATTAAATTTTTTTTCAGTCCACCTAAAATTTATATTTGTGCACATCAATATAACAACACAATGTTCTCCCGAGTTTTAAGAAATTCATCTTCTTCCTGCCGGTCCCCCGTCTTATAAAAGTACAAAAATGTGAATTTTAAGTGAACTGACGTGACAAAAGAGAGAGTTACGTGTGAAATGTGAAAACATGTTTTTGTTTAGTATACTTAACTGCAATTATCCTTGTATTTTAATATAATTAAAAAATAAATAAAATAATTCCACCCAAATTTATTTTGTATATAAGTATATCTAAGCTTTCATTTACCTTGTTGGCCCACCTAAATTCTAATTTTCTCGTGATATTAACAGTGTTAGTAAATAGTTCTTTTTGTTGTTGAACAATATTGTTTTATATTTACCAAAATACACATCTTTTATCTATTTAATATAATTTCACACGAAACTTTTCGCTCTCTCTCCATTCATCTTCTTCAAGTTATTGTAGTTCACTTATTGGTCTCGTGATCGCTACAAGCCCCATATCGATTGCTGCTCCCAAAACAATATTGGCATGGATAATGCAACCATCAAATACCCAATATTTGTCCCAACCTCAAAACAGTCATCTAAGCCACAATTCGCAAATCAGCAAGTTCATGCCAAACTCATCCAATTGTTCTTCACCACCAAAATCTCACGTGACTATTTGACTCTGAAATTCAACAAAAACATGTTATATACTGTCAAATTTTGCAAGAACAAGACCTATATGCTTAATTAATTACAAAAATATACTATGAACTTTAATTAATATATTTTTTTGTAAAATGTGTGCATTTGTACAAAATATCAAATTACCCATATTAATATTAAAAATTATGTTTTATAAATCATTTTTAACTAAAAAATAAATTACAACTTTTGATTATAGGTAATTTAGTTATTTACCTACAACACAATTTTACTATTAACAAAATAAAGAGTTTGTTCTTGTAAAAGTGTGATAGAATAGCACATTTTTTGCAATTTCCTCAAAATTCAATACCCATATCATCAGTCTCTAATTAATTTATTATTCCGACATGTGAAGAGAATTCCAAACGTTAAAATACATAAACATTGCATGAACAGTGAATAGTACTTGGGATCGATCTAGTGGTTGGTGACAAAGTGGGCGATCCGGGCGAGAAGGCGGTCGGTCTGAAGCGCAGTGTCCGGGTCGATGTCGACGGCGATCTTGTTGAGGTAAAAGGTGTGACCCATTCCGGGACTGGTAAACAGCTCCACCTCCTTATTGGCCTTCTTCAAGGCCTCCCAGTACTCCATGTTGGTGTCCTTCACCAAGTCCTCCTCCGCCACGCACAGCAGCATCGGCGGCATCTTCAGGCCCTCCATCCCCTCCCCCATCGGACACGTGTACGGGTGATCCTTTGTGGCCCCCTCCGGCAATGCCAGCCCCAAGAACTTGTCCACCATGTCGAGTGTCAGGAACGGCGACTCCGGCTTCTCCATCTCCGACCGGCTCCTCTCGGCCCGCACGAACCCCGGGTGGACCGGCACTCCTCCAGCCACCCTCAGCGGCCCAAGCTCCGCCTCCATCTCCCCGGCCCGCCCCGCCACCAGGTGGACCAAGTTCCCCCCGGAGCTGTCCCCGATCAGGAACACCCGGCTAAAGTCCCCGACCCGGCTCACCCACGGGTCCTGCGACTCGCCCCGGGCCAGGGAGGCCAGCCACAGGAGGGCCTCCACGCCGTCGTCGGCGGCGGCGGGGAGGCGGTGCTCGGGGGCGAGCCGGAGGTACACGGACACGCAGATGGCCCGGGCCGTGCGGGCGAGCCGGGCGTACGGGCTGTAGTACATGAGCCAGTCGGGTCGGCTGATGCAGAAGCCACCGCCGTGGAAGTGGAGGAGGATAGGGAGCTTGGCGCCATCCTGGCCGTCCATCTCCGGGAGGTAGATCCGGACTCGGAGCCCGGAGTCCTCCCTGACCGACACGTCACGCACGGCCACGCCGTCGATGAATTCGTCGTGGGGAGGAACCGGCTCGGACATGAACTTGGCTTCGGGAGGGCCGGTCCAAGTCCGGTCCACAAAGCCGACGTCGTACACTCGGAGCCAACCGGATACTTCGTCCACAATGTTTCTGTCGCTGGCCATGGTTAGTAGTAAATTATCACAAGATCGGAGAGGCTAATTAAGATTGCGTTTGTGTTTGTGATGGCTGCTATTTATAGTGATTAAAGCTGAAGCTTATAAATTCTGTTTCTAATTATGTACCGGATGACCGGCTGAATCAGTTCCATTACCCTGCATTTGACTTGCAGCCAAAATAATGTATTGTCGGTGGACTCAGAAAAGTAACTTTGGAATTAAGTAGATGATAACAACCTTACATACAGGGCGGCCCAATGATTTTCAGGGCCTAAAGTGAGCGTTAAAGATGAGGCCTCTTTACTTATATAAAGAGACATGCAATTTTTGACGGTATCAATAAAATACACCCAAATAATGTAATCGACATTAATTCAATCTAAATATAGTACTGTATCCTAATGTTATAGCACATACATTAAAAATACAGGTATATAATCTAAAGGTAATTACAGATCAATAGACTCGCTCAAATTTTATTATATGATTTGTACCTTAAGTTTAATTTTTTTTTCTTAGTCACCCAAATTTAAAAAGTTAACACTTTGAGTTAAAATCCTGTTAAATCTATTAACAATACTGTTAATATATTTTAATACCAAAAACGTCTCGTCATATGATGTAATTATTTTTCTAAATGTGAAATTACCATTTTACCCTCATTCTGCATGACAAACTTAACTTATGTTTAAGGGTAAATTAGTATTTTCGAATAAAAAATTAAAATACGAAAATAAATGTAAGTGATGTGACTATAGTGCCCCTTTCTTGAACCTCTCATCTTCCATCTCTCTCTTGTTCATCAAAGCAAACCATTTTTATCAATTTCAATCGACATCACACTTCATAATTTCAATCAAAATCAATATTACATATCATTTCATTTTTATTAGAACAAACTTGATCAAAAAAAAATTTGTACACAAATAGAACAGTCTCAAATGCTCAAATAGGTACAACATCTATACCTCTATAGTCTCAGTTATCTTAAATACTCACGAACACACTCCGCTAAACCTAGAGAAGAGGCTGACACAGCCGTGGCGAGCAAGTGGCAGCGGGATGGTCGTCGTGGCTCTCCACAGTCGCTGGTAGGGTGTTCTTGGGTGGTTCAACCGCCCAAACGAAAATATATTGACCCAACTATAGAGATGCGGTTAGGATTTTGGCTGACCCGTTAACCGCCCAAAGTAGAGCGGGTCTGATATACTAAAAACCGCACGGGTTTGCAGTTGGATTGGTTGACGACCCGCATCACCCGCCTAAATTTTCACAATAATATAAAACTTCAAAAAAGAAAATTTAATATAATATTAAGCTTAAAACTCATTAAAACAATACATATTGATTGCAAATGTTTTTGGTAGTTGGAGCATTCAAAGTAGAAAGACGTAAACTTAATAAAGAGAAAAACTCTCTGAAAAGGAAGAATCGGTGGTCACTAGTCACCAAGTTCAGTTTGTGGATGTGGAGAGTTGTTCAAATGAGCCTCCTAAGTTAAATGGGCTACCTTGTTTATTGGCCTAAATTGATTAAATGTATTGGAAGTTGTGTAGTGCGGGAAGGCCAGTTAACCATGGTTTTGATTTATTCAACCCGCAACCCGCCATTCTCGTGTGGGTCAGACCTTTTCATCCGCAATCCGCCCTTGAACTTGCGGGTGAAGCCTAACGGGTCGCGGGCCAATTCGGGTGGGCGGTTGGGCCAGTTTTTGGTTGAAATATGAACACTCCTAGTCGCTGGAAGTCGACCCCAATGATCGAAACCAAGATCTATTGTGTCGCCGCTTGAGGGGTACGAGATATGGAGGGAGACCAGTTCTTCTTCGCCTTCGCCGCGATCTTCCCGTCGACGTGATCCCTCCGCTCCGCCGCCACCGGGGCCGAGGATTGGAGAGGCGCTCGTTCTCATTCATGGCCAAGGACTCGGCCGCCGTCACCAAACTTGTCGTCAACGTCTCGTGGAGGAAGACGAACGATTTTCGCCAAAGCTCACCGTCAACGACTCGTGGGTGAGCAACCACCGCCGGGAAAGACCAGGGAGACGGATTTGCGTCGCGGGTCGCTCACTCTCGCCACATCTAGAGGTTGGATTAGAGGTTGTGGGACATAATTGAAGAAAATTAGGTTAAAGAAATTCAAAGGGGAGGGTTAGTATTGTGTTTTCACAAATTATTTTTTTTAAAAATAATTATTTTAGTTATTTACTTGTAAAGACCATCATGCCCTCAATACATTAGATAAATTTTAATATTCAATTAAGGGTAAAATAGTAATTTTATAATATCTCAAAAACTATACAAAATTGAAAATTATATACCGGGGGCATTTCACTCTTTTTACAAATCACATCAGTTAAACCTAACAGAATTGAACTTATGTAATGTAATGAAACTTGGGGGACCGAGAAAAAAAATCAAACTTGGAGCACCAATCTTAAAATAAGGTTTCAGCGAGTGTACTGATCTATAATTACCCCTATAATCTATTATATTTGTCAGGTAGCTATTTTATTTTACTTTTTTTGTTGGTTCAAAGTTTTCTTCTTATTTGCTTGTAGATTGCAAGTTCTCTCGTTCACAAAATTTTTTTATCATTGTTATTTTCAATCAATTTCTTTATAAAACTTGAATACTATGAAATTACACAGTATAAAGACTACTTTATGAGTCTAGAATAAGATATAAGAAAATTTTAAATAACTAAAACTTATTCCGTTAGTTAATAACATTTACTTTAGTGTATATATAACAATAGATGTACATAGTGGGGATATTGCCCGAGCCTGAGGTGTTTGATTAATCTAAACAATTTTGTTTAATTTTTCCTTGATATTTTGTTTAAATGTTTTTGGCTCCTTGATCCAAAATAATTATCAATTTAAATCAAAACAATTAAAAGAATATGAGGTGAACACAATATTGAAATATATATATATATATATATATATATATATATATATATATATATATATATATATCAAAACATAAAGGTTAAAACGAGCTATTAAAATCTTGAGTTTAAATCTTAATAAAATACATGTTTGGACTCAGTTTAATTATATTAGTTCCCTATTTTAGATTGACACATTGCTGTAAGCTAGAAGGGGGCTCTAGAGAAGAAATGAAATTAATTGAAAATTTCAGTTCAAGTGTACTATGGCATGGCCAAGAGTTTGAAGAGCAGAAAAAAAAACTCAAAGAGGTTGAATAATTAATTCTCTTAATCGGGAAGGAGTAGAAATTAGGCCTCTTTGTCACTAATAACTAACTACTCAAATGATCTTTTGAGCCTCTTTGTCACTGACAACTAACTACTCAAATCCATTGAGATCAAATTGCAATTTATAAGGGATAAGCCAGCTTTTAGAGGCCTCTTTTTGGCTGAGGCCTTAAGCAACCGCTTAAGTGGCTTGAGGCTTGGGCCGACACTGCCACCTTATTATACTAAAATTGTCTTTCATTAACTAATTAAAACTCAGTCTTGTGGAGAATAAGAATTGCACGTTAAACATTGCATAAAGTAATAGATGTCAGATTTCCTCTGTTTTTTTCTGGTACCATTTTCATTGAAGTGCATTCGTGTTTCTGGTAATAAATATACAGGTGGAATTGAATTAATGTACAATTAAAGACAGCTAGTTGCCATTGTCATGTGTACTAGTCATTTTGTGAGAACCAGAATCTTTTCATTTGAACCACATATCAATCATATCATGTGTTTTCTTATGACGAGGTAAATCAAATTCATCGACTAATTAATATCCTATCTTAATTATTAGGATAGGGTTTGGTTAAATAATTTCGGTTTCATTCTAAACTTTGAAACTTAATCACTGGAAATTTGCTTATTCCCGGCGAGATATTTATTATCTCGCCAGGTTGGTTTCACCAAACCGGCGAAATATTCAATATCTCGCCGGGTTAGTTACACCCGTCAACGATCGGATGTTGACCACAACGGTCATCACCTTTCCCGACGAGATGTTGCGCAATATCTCGCCGGTAAAGGTGATTACCTTTCTCGGCGAGATATTGTAAATCTCGCCGGGCTGATTACACACGTCAACACCCGGATATTGACCACAACGGTCATAACCTTTCCCGGCGAGATATTGCACAATATCTCGCCGATAAAGGTTATGACCGTTGATGGTCAACATCCGACCGTTGACGGTCAACGACTCCAACCCGGCGAGATACTTCAATATTTCGCCAAGAAAGAGGTTGTTGACCATCAACGGTCGGATGTCAGCAAAGACTATCGACCAAATGCGTTGGCACGGGCAAAGGGTCAGAGACAGAAACAACGTTGGCCATCCAGCTGACGGCGTATCTTGGAAAGAGTTTGATCAACTATACCCAACATTTGCTGCAGACTTCTGGAACGTGTTGCTCTAGCGAGCGACGGTTTTAACATGTTCGGGCCCACTTCTACGCCTCACAGTATTTGACCATTGGTGATGATTCCCCTCAACTTTCCCCCGTCCATGTGTATGTGGGAAGAGTACAATATTCTATCGATACTGGTTTCCAGGCCAAATCACCGGGTAAGTGTTTGAACGTGTTCATACAACCATTAATAGACGATATGAAAGTATTGTGGGGCACGGGTGTCCCAACGTATGATCGGAAGAGTTGCGAGCAATTTCGGATGCGTGCAGTCGTGATGTACACAATCATCGACTATCCAGGGTTGGGAATGTTAGGCGGAATTCAGGTAAAGGGGTACAAGGCATGCCCCATTTGCCTTAACGACCTCGACGCTACATACAATCGCCGTAGAATGTCATACCTCAGACACCGTATATGGTTACACGCCTCTCATCCATCCCGATTCAAGACTCGTGAGTTTAACGGGGCAACAGAAGAACGACCACCCCTACATGCACCTTTATCGGAGAAAGTCCTCAGACAGGCAAGACTTCATGGATTTCCATTGCAGAGTTTGCATATGTTGTTAGCGCCGAAACAAGGTAGGGCTCCGTGCTGCTGGACGCATGAAACTATTTTCTGGCAGCTCCCGTACTGTAAGTCAAGTCGGGTTAGGCACGCTCTTGATGTCATACATATTGAGAAAAATGTTTGCGATAATGTCATGGGCACCGTACTTGACCTTGAGTCAAAGACCAAGGATGATGCAAATGCCCGTACAACTCTCTCATATATGGGCATCAGTTGACCTTCCTCTGTTTCACTGTGTTGTCTCAGAAGCGGGGCGAAGTGTTTAAAAGAATTTCTGCTATCAAACATCCGAGCAGGTATGCCGGTCAGCTGAAAAGTAAAGTGAATGTCATGTGTTGCTCCAACGAATTCTCCCGATACTCATCCAACCATATGTTGGGTCGCGCGTGGCGGATACCTTAGTGGACTTATCTCGATTGTTTCAGAGGTTATGTGTCAGGGAGCTGAAGGTGCAAGAAATCCATCAGCTCCAATGCGATATCAACTTGATTCTGTGCAATTTGGAAAGTATATTCCCAGTTGCATTCTTCACAATCAACTGGGGAGAAAATGGTGGTGGGGGAGATGGAGGTGGTGGTGATGGAGGAGGGGAGGAGAGAGAGAGAATTTTTTTTGAAAATTAAATGAATAGTAAAGGGTATTTTAGTCTTTTCATTCAATTTAAAAACAATTATTTACCTCGGAAGGGTATGTTAGTCTTTTCACACGTTAAAAATGTTAAAAACTAACGGAAATGGACTGAATGAGTAAATGTGAGAAAAATTAATTTTTGAATATTTACCCTAACATAAAAAAAATTTATGTGTAGTCATGTGATAATATGACATATTCAGGTACAATCCCTAAATCGAATATAAAAACTTACAAGTTCTTATTCCAAATAAAGATGAAATTGACCACACAATACTGAAATGGCTATAAAAAGAAGAAGGCGGAAATGGAAGGACAGAGAAAGAAATAAGGACAAAAGAAGGGTGTGGACTGTGGAGTGGTAGAGACATTTCTGAAGTGAAATGTCAATGAGTGGAGTAGATATGATATCCAGATCATATTTAATCAAAAGTGAAGTTGTTCAATAAATCAAAGTTCTCATCAATTTTGCATTAGTATCTTTAGAGTTTTTGAAATTGTGGACACCAAGTTTTAGGACATTGGTCATTGTCTAAGGTTTAGGGTTAATCAATGGAAAGGACATGGAGGTTTTCAGCTATTTCCCCTCATTCCTCAGTGTATTAAATTGAAAATAATTTGAATAATAATCACTTAAATGGCTTATCAACAACTCAAAAACATTTATTTTTTTCCAAGTATGAGTTTTTGTTGAATTCTAACACAAATGAACACCCACAAAAGAAGGGCCCAAACCTCAATCAAAGAAGTCTAATAACCCATTGTTTTGATATGAGAGAAGCGAGGAGAAACAATATAAAGCCCAAAAGAGGATTCTAATTCGTTAGTGTGGCCAAAGCCACAAAACACACAAACAAGTCATTTGTCCAACAAAAGATCTCTCAACACAATGGATTCATAGTATCCCTAATTAGACAAAAACAGATATGATTACTAATAAACTCGCCTTAAATTTGGTATTCTCGTTCTGACAATATAAAATATGAGATCACTAAATTTGTTCTAAATTTGTCTTGTTACAATTTCATATTTTAACACTTGCATGTATATATTTAACTAAGTTGAAAACTACGTGCCGTAAATTTTAAATTTAAATGTTATTCTAAATTTTTTTAACCAATTTCATCCATCAGATATATATTGGATTATGAACCATATTTCGATTTAAAAATTGAGAAATTAAGATTTTAGGACCAACATAATTCATGAACACTGAAAAGTGAGTAAATGTTGGTGTTCAATTTAATGAATCATCAAGCGCATTGGCTAATAAAAAATATTTTGAATCTATAATAATTATACAATTAGCACTTTTTGGCACGTAATTTTAGCAGGTGAGGCATAAACATGTACAAGCAGACTGGAGAGGGCAAAAGTTAGGGCCGTAAACAAGCTGAGTTTTTAATAAATTGCTCGAACTCTACTCATTAAATATTTGTTTAAGGCTTGTTATAATCGAGCTCGAGCCAAATTCGAATTCAAGATAAGGACTCGTTTAATAAACGAGCTGAGCTCGAGCCTAACTTTTGAAGGCTCAGTGAACGCGCGAGCCTGCTCGTTTAATATTCTGTTAATTATATACTGATATTAATTTACGTTTAAATTTTTAATAAGTATTTTTAATAGAATTAGACGAGTCGAATCAAGTCGAGCCAATCTCAAGTTGACTCATGTATTATTTAATAAATTACTTATTATTTATTTAATTTTTAATGAATATTTATATTGAAATTTAAGCAACCGAATCGAGCCGAGCTCGAACTTGTCTATTTTATTTTGAGTCAAACTCAAATTTAGTTGCATAAGCTCATTCGAGCTAAAGTCGAGTTTCAGCCAAACACTTTTTATACGAGTCAAGCCTGTATAAATAGTCTCGATTCGGCTCGTTTACAGCCATAACATACGACACTGTACAAAATTGGTTGAAACTCTATTTAATAGAAAAATCGAAAATAGAATTAAAAAGAATGGCCAAGCACACAAGAAAGGCCCATTTGGGCAAGAAGATGATGGATGAGCAGCAATGTTCTTTGAATGGCCCAATTGTAAATTTGTAAGTCACGGAGAACACGTGGATATGATCATAATATATATATATATATATATATATATATATATATATATATGATAGGTAGTCCGAAGATTTTTCTTTCAATAATTACAGCCATTTTCATAATCAATTCAAAATCCTTTCTCAAGGTTCAAATCGACAATTTTTCCTAAAAAAATGTGTTTCAAATTGTTAGAATATCCCTTAAAAAAGATAGTAGTCCAAAGATTAATGTCATGTAATTTGTAAGAAATCTAAAATCCGAGAGACCCCTGCGATTGAGTAGGTTTTTATGATCTCGAACTGATCCACGTCACTGACCTAAATTTCAAAAAGTATTAATTCCTCGTCTCAACCCGTCCTATCAATAAGTATATAAATTTTGCGCTTCACGCAACATGTACGATACGTGTTAAAATTATATTTGAATGAAAATGAATAATTGTATACATTAAATCTTGTTAGTGTGTGTGACTTAATGTTTCTATCGTAAATGAAAATAAGATAAAGAGAATAATCTTTTTAAACTTGAAATTGCTATTTATTTATTTATGAAAATGAAGTTAATTAGAGAACATATTTTTTTCTAATAAGAGATCTTGAATTTGATACTCAACTAATTGTTGACAAAAATTGTAATACAGTGTAAGAGAAGAAGAAATCTTGGAGGCCAATTGATGAATATAGGAATAAGAAATGCAATGCTTTACTTAATTGTGCGATAAGATGAAGAATATAAAAAATAGAGTACATGCTTGCCTTGATAAGATCATAATTCGCTGTGGTCCACTTCATTAGGTAATAATTATACAAAGATTATATATAATTAAAACCTACAAGCGTACGCTTTCTTTTCTCTTTAATTAAATTAAACAAAACCAGTAAATTACCATGTAAACAAAAACCAAATCGATCCTCAGTCGAAGGCATGATATATGATATAATAATGGTACAACATTTATTTCAATTCGATTATTTCAGAGCTATTGCTGCTCTGTAATTTATGATACCGCTCCCCACCAACATTTATTAAATTCATTGGATGCTATATATATTAAATTCATCACCAATCTGAAACCAATATATATAACAACCCTTGTAAATTATAATAATTGATTAATGCAACGGCAATCGGATTAGGTGTATTATAGGTAGATCAGATGCGCATCAATCAATCAATTTTCATTTGAATTTATATGATTTTGACGCTAATTTAAATTCCTCCTCGATCCCTAGCTATAGCTATAGTAAATAAATCAATTAATCACCTTATTGCGTGGAAGGCGAGTGGGACCAGCTGGGAGAGAGGGGTGGAAACCGGCGAGGGAGCTGGGGAGTTCCGGCAGAGGGGGCACGTGGCGCTCATCCGGAGCCACTCGTCGACGCAGGGTGCGTGGAAGCAGTGGTTGCACTCTGGGATGCACCGCACCGAATCATTGGGCCGGTAGTCTGAGAGGCAGATGGAGCAGGAGGCGTCGTTGGGCCTGGGAAGCCTCTTGCTCTGGCCCAGTATGACCTTCGGGTACGACTCTATGGCGGGCCCGTCCAGGCCCATCATCACGACCACCTCCGGCATGGCGGCGCGGGTGGTGTACGGCTCGGCGTCGTGGGTGCGCTCGCGTGACTTGACCTTGACGCAGGCGTACGAGGCGAGCATGATGGTGGAGATGAGGACGAGGATGCTCACGGCGATGGCGATGCCGTAGCCGAGGCCCACGCCGGCGGAGCTGATGGACGGCGGTGGAGAGGCCGAGGACATGGCGGCGGAGAGAGAGAGAGAGAGAGAGGGCTTCTTTGGGGTTGAGTTGGGAGTATTTGGTTATATTTTGGTTGGGCAGGTCACCGGCGGGGTCCGCGGGAAAAATTAAATGCTTTCAACTTTCTAGTTAATGTGTTCAAACCATTTGTATCTTACCTTTCTGCCCTTTTCTGCATCCACCTGTATGCTAGTAACTAGGGTGTCACGGTTCGAAAACCGAACCGAACCGACCGATTCGGTTCTGGAAAAAAATAAACCGAAACTTTTGCCATGAAAAGTTTGGCTTGTGGAGGAGTACTCTTCGGTTGCCTCATCCAAATACTTTTGTAGCTCCGACTTAGGAAGTCCTTTGGAGGTTTTTCGTTTTTGAAATTTAGCTCGAGCAAGAGCTATTGCATCTTCTTCATTCTCAACATCATCAACGGAAGTAGCAACTTCTGAACTTCCCACGGTGTGATTCCCATACAATGTGTCATATTCAGTGAATATTGCATTCAAAGTTGCGTTCACTTTTGCCATGAAAAGTTCGGCTTGTGGAGGAGTATAGATATCACGAACAATCATATCCACAAAATCCATCTTGTGTTGTGGATCAAATAGTGGTGCTAAATACATGAACATATTCACCTTATCTATGTTCCGAAATATTTATCAAATTTTGCATTCATTGTATTAGCCATGTTCTTCATATCACTATTATCACTTGCTTGACCTTTTTGAATATTATGGAATATACTATAAACAATATCCAATTGAATATTTGATGTCACATGCTTTGAAGCAGATACTCTCACGGTCATATCATTGAACTTCTTCAAAAAATCCATAAAAAAATTTAGCTCATACCAATCTCGATTAGTAAGATAACCTAAAGGTCCACTCTTATCTTTCCGGAGATTCATTTCCATCTCCATCCTTAGGCTTTGATATTTCATAGTATACCTTTCAAATGCTTTCTCTAATGCACATGTTGCATGAAGCATGTGATAGGTAGAATTCCATCGTGTGGCGACATCTTGAACTAAGCCTTGTTTGGTTTTAATACCCGCTTGTGCAATACAAGCCGTAAATCGAGCTTGTCTACCTGGAGACATCTTAAAATATTTCACTACATATCTTATCCTTTCTATAAGGAGTCCCAACCTTTTTATCCCATCACTCACTATCAAATTTAGGATGTGAGCTATGCATCTCATGTGCATGAAATTATCACCCAAACAATTAGTTGAAAACCTTTGCCTAAGGAATGCAACTGCAACATCATTTTCTCTTGTATTGTCAACCGTAATTGCCATGACTTTATCTATTCCCCAAGCTTGGAGGCATGCTTGAACACCTAATCCTATATCCTCCCCCTTGTAACTGGTAACAGGACAAAAATTCAATATGTATCTATACAACACTCATTTCTCATCGATGAGATGAGCTGTCAATGTCATATAATTCGTGCCGGGAGTAGATGTCTATGTGTCAGTGGTGAAGGATATCTTAGAAGAGGTAGATCCAAAATAGACATACAATCTTCCCTTTTCGGATTCATATAGTTTGTGAACATCCCTAGTTGAAGTCATTCTAGAAGGAAGTTTGAACATAGGGCATATACCACGGATTAATCTTCTGAATTCGCGTTTCTTCACATAAATAAAGGGCAATTCATCTAGAATTAGCATTTCTGTTACTAATTTTCGACCAAGATCTTGTTGAAAGTACCAAAATGAGACATTCTTACTATCACCACTACCCTTTAGAACCGAATGTTGTTGTTGTGGACCAACTACCTTCTTAGCAAGATTGTTTGGACATTTTTTCATATGAGTTTTCAGATTAGTTGTCTCATTTCCTTTAGATTGAGCCTTAAAAGTTTTACCACAATCCCTACACTTAGCTTGAACTAAGACCCACTCACTATCATATACCTTTTCAAAAACAGTTCAAGCCTCACTAACTTTACGAGTAGAAGTTGTTGATGTTAAGGTTTTCTTACCCTTCTTCTTCGATGGACCAGCAACACCAGCTGATGGATCAGCTTGTGGCTCTGCATCAGAGGCACTCGCCGACGTCGCCGTAGCCGTAGCTGTAGGACTAGGAGCAGTAGCATCATCAACAATGTCAACCAAGTTGTCCCCAATTGCACTTGCATCAGTTGCCTATAAAGTATACACAACAATTACAAATTATAAAGAAGTAAAGAAGTAAATTAGTAATTACAATTCAGAGTTTACAATTCAATTACCTGACAATTCAATTACAATTCAATTACTGCAGCAAAGGTAATTACTAAGAAGTAAATTACTAATTACTAAGGAGTAAAGAAATAAATTACTAATTACAATTCACTGAATTCAGAGTTTACAATTCAATTACCTTTGCTGCAGTTGACGTAGTCATCATCGGGGAAATGACCCTTAACTCTAGGGTGGACAGAGATCGTTTTCTCTTGTTATCCATCACTACTCACTCACTGTCATAGTGTCACTGGCTCACTGTCAGGTAGGAAAAAAAACAAATTAAGTCACTGTCAGTTTCACACTGTCACTGGCTCACTGCTCCTATATTGAACCATATATATATATCATATATGAGATATAGAATACAATCATGCAGAGATAGTCATATAGAGATAAGAAACAATCAGAATTCAGACAATCAGACATGCTGGAACAAATTAAATTAGGGTTCAAAAACCCTAATTTAAGAACCCACAAATCATTATTCATAAATATAATCAAAGTGTAAGTCAATAACCCAGAAATTAGGGTTCGAAATTAGGAACCCAGAAATTAGGGCTCCAAATCGAAACCCCTAATTGTCTAATTCGAAACCAAACAAATTTATAATCCAAACAATTGACTCTTCACATGCTTCAAAATCAGAACCCTAATTGAGTCAGTTTGAGTCCATACCTTTCTGTGAGTCAAGATTCGGCCGAATCGAAGCTACTTGAGGAACAATCGAAGCTCTCTCTTCTTGAATCATAGAATCGGAGCTCTCTGCCTCTTTGTTTGGACGGAATCAGAGCTCCGAGCTCCTGCCTCTCGTCTCTCTCTCGCCTCTCAGTCTCGGTCTCTCTGTCACCTTTTGTTGTGCGTGTGTGTGGTGAGTGAGTGAAGAGTGAAGTCGACGAGAACGTGTGTGTGTGTGTACGTGTGAAAGACTGGAAGTGGAAATGAAACGCATCGTTTTTTGGAAGGGTGTCGGTCAGTTCGGTTTATTGGTCGGTTCCTAAATTCTGAACCGAAACTGACCCGAGGTTCTGTCGGTTCGCGTTGAAACCGAACCGACCAAAATCGACCATTTTTCGGTTCGGTTCAGTCGGTTTTGGTCGATTCAGTTTTTTTTGAACACCCCTAATAGTAACCGTCCGTTGCAAAGAAATATATTAGGGTTTATTACAATTTAGTGTACTTAGTTTGAGCACTTTTATAAATTACAATACTTAATTTTAAAATATTTGTTTGAGATCACTGAGTTACTAAATTGTTTAATCTACCCAAAAACCTTCTCTATCCCATACAACCTACTAAATGAAAGTTGTGCCTCAAATCATTACGGTGTCCAATTAAGAATACGATGAATTAGAGGTTGGGAGGGGAAGTGGCTGTCAAGGGCATGAAAAGAAGTGATGTTGAAGTCGGTGCTCCAGGCAGTCCCGACTTATGCCATGTCTGTTTTATTATTTTCGGTGGGGTTGTTAAAAGAGATTGAACGAGTTCTTGCTAGATTTTGGTAGAAGGGATCGGCAGAGAGGGGAAAAATTATATGAAGAAGTTGGAACCGATTGAATTTGCATAAAGATATGAAAGAATTGGTGTGCATGACTTACATGATTTCAATATTTCTCTTTATAGGGAGTAGGGCTAGAAGTTCTTTCATGATGAATCGTCATTGGTCTTGCGTATTTAAAAAGAAATGTATTTCTCATCGGGTTCCCTTATGTCGGTAAGGACTGGGCACAACCTGAGTTATATCTGGAGGAATATTATTGAAGCCATGGAATTGTTGAGAAGAGGGTGCATAAGGATTACAGGGGAGGGTGTTATTTTTACTGTAGGGGGAACATTAGGTGGCGGGCGATTCTCCCTTCCTGCTAGAATTGGGGTCATTGGCCTCTTCAGGGTTGGTCAGGAATTTGATGGTCTCGTCGGGAAACTCTTGGGATGCCCAGGTTATTCATAACTCATTCCTTGTCAATCTTGCTTCTAAAATTCTTGGTACTCTGATAGAAGTGGGACCCGGGGAGACCCATGAATCTGAGCTCACGAGAAATCAGGAGTTTTTTTGGTTCGTTTAGCTTACCGGGAGATCCAGCAGGTGCGAGCGAGAGAAGTAGAAAATGGGGGGCAGGCCTATTCTCTGGAAGATGGCATGGCGTCTAGAAGTGTCGCCTAAAGTGAAATTTTTTTTCTGGAGAGTTCTAGTGGGCTGCCTCCCGACATAATTGGCGTTAACTCAAAAGGGAGTTGTGTCTGATGGGCTTGATTCGTAGTGTGCCTTATGTGCTGAGTCGGTGGTGCATCTATTCTTTGAGTGCTCCGGTGTGAGCTCAATTTGAAATTTTCCCGAGATTAGGGATACATTTGTGTTACCGTTTGGATCTAAATTGGTGACTCGATTTTATCAAGGCTAAGTAGAAGGGCTTAAGTAGGATGTCATGTTTTTTGTGGAGCATATGGGAGGTCCGAAACAATAAAGTGTGGTCTATAGTTTCCTTTTCTACAGATGTGGTCATGTGCAGATAGAATTTTAGAGAGAATGGCGAGATGCTCAAAGTTCAGAGTCTTGGATGTTGAGGGTGTGGGTTGATGCGAAATGGGAGAGACCGTAGTTAGGAGCGTTGAAAATTAACGTTGACGGAGCGGTAGGTCTTGAGAAGGTGGGTGTCGAAATAGTGGCAAAGGATTATGTCGGGATTGTCTTCGGCGCCCGAGAGTTTGTCAGGGATGGGGTGCTGAGCCCTGATTAGGTTGAGGCGTGGGGAATCCTCTTGGTTGTGAAGTGGGCACGAAATCTATCATTCAAACCAGTGATGATTGAATCAGACTGCTTGGGAGTGGTTCAGACCATTAATGGGACATGTTCTTTAGTTGAGGGGTTTCTAGTATTTCTGTGATGTTTGTAAAGTGTTCGGGGAACAAGTGTCTAACTCACTTAAGAGGGTTATGTTGTCGCGTTCTAAATGTGTGTTTGATGGGGAATGTCCCGTCTTTTCTTATTAATGCTTGGTTGATCTTAAATATTCATAAGTGGCCTTTTAATTTTTTTTAAATAAACAAAACTACAACCAATATACTAAGAATTAAAAACCAGAAAGTATAAATATATTTCTTTTTGAAGGAAAAGCGAATTTTATTCATTAAATAACAATTAACCTAGCATCAAACCGGAACACTGAAGTTACAGATGGTGGGACATACCTCTCACCATAATCTCATCTACTGTTAGTTAAAATAAACATGGCCATTTCATGAGCCATTTGATTAGGAGCAGAACAAAGAACAGAAGTTCCTATAATGGATAGTACGCAACACTGTTCGCTAATGATTCATCCAAAGTTGTTCAGCTCGACCCGTTTAGCATCATGTAGAGCCACGTACTCCAACTCATATGGATGGAGAAATCCCGTGATCTTGCTGCGGAATGCTTTACACATGCATCTCTGATAACCCCGGAGACTAATCGACTCAAACCAGTTAGCATCATCTAGAGCCACGGCCTCCAACTCATACGGATGGAGAAACCCCGTGATCTTGCTGCAGACTGACTTAAACCACCTTTCTCGATCAACCCTGCGATCAATATAGCCATCTCGAAATTCAAATCCTCCCAGCTCATTGGGTTTAACCAGATCAACCCATCGACACCAGGGACCCCCCATTTCCTTCTAGTGCCGATCCCAATTAGACATGTATTTAATCTTGAGAAGGCCGAGGCCCCCTAGTTCGGTATGCTTACATGAATCTGCCCACCGACGCTAGATAACTCTGGTTTCCTCCTAGGCGCAACCCATCTGCAACCCCAGCCTCAAACGTCTCAGCCCATCCCCAAACTACCCGACCTCACCTCCATCAAAACCCGATCTACCACAAGACCACGCCTCCATCAGAGCCAGATCTACCTCCACAAGAGCTCTGCTCCTACCGTCGCACCACGCTGACGTCGCCGCTAGTACCACGTAGACGTCGACACCCGTGGGAGATCGGTGTCGCGAGACTTCGTCGAATTGTGGTGAAGCAAACCCTACGATATTAAATAAGTATAATTCAAAGTATTAAATACATAGAAGTAAAATAATACTAGTGTTCAAAATTATATTGTTTTTATTTTTTTTTTGCTAATGATAACATTTAAGTTAACTCGTATAGGATATTTAACCATGTTAATTTTGTTATATGTTTAAACCACTGAATACACATGATATGCAATAAAAAATATTATAATGTGTATTTTCCATTTATTCTGATGTTAGGGAGTGGAATATACTTTGCTTCATTCTTTTTTCCCTCCGGAGGAAGTAGTTCGAGTCTGTTCCATTCCCATAAGCAGGTCGGCAGACAGAGAGATCTGGTACTGAAAATTTGAACAATCAGGGCTCTACTCAGTTAAATCTGCATATAGGCATGAAATTCGACAATCGGGTCAATGGGACATTTCTAGTCAATCTTCAAGTTGGAAAAGAATTTTGAAGCTTAACGTACCTCCAAAACTCAAAACTTTTCTCTGTAGATTTCTTAAAGAAACTCTTCCATCTTGAGAGAATTTGCTCTCAAGAGGAGTGACTCTAGCATCATAATTGTGCCCCTTTTTCTCTCAGACCAGAGAATCGACCTTCCATGTTCTCTGGGATTGCCCCTCTTTAAGCCCGATCATGCCGACTTGGAGTAGAAACAGACCGGACTTCCAATCGGTCATGGAGATCTTTGATTTCTCCTGCAACAACATTGAGTCGGGAAGATCAGAGAAATTAGTACATCTCTGGCGGTCTATTTGGAAGATGTGAAATGATATTGTTTGAAAAAATCAGAACATCAACATCGCTTCGATTACCTCACTGGCGACTCACTCCATATCTGACTGGTTAGGGCTGCATGCAAGGCTTCTTTCGACACCCAAATCCATAATCTGCTAGAAGTGGTCTAAACCGAACTCAGGATGGGTGAAGATTAATACTGATGCAACTTTAGATCTGTCTAGGAATAGATTGGGAGGAGGACTTGCATGTCGCGACGATGAGGGCCAGCTACAGGCTGCTCGTAGCTTCAGCCACACAGAAAGATTCGATCCTCTGATTGCATAAGCAGTTTTCCTCAGAGAAGGAATGGTTTGGGTAGCTCAAAAGGGAGAGACCAAAGTGAATTATGAGACTAATTCTCAAATTCTTTGGTTTCTTCTGCAGACTCAATCCATTCCCCTTTCTCCCATTGGTTCTCTGGTAAGAGATTGTAAATATTTTTATTGTAATTTTGTATATATTAAATCTTCTTTTATTAGTAGATCAGAAAATCAGGTAGCACACCATTTAGCTACTAGTGCTCTTTCGAGCCTTTATCTCAAGTTTAACAGTTTTGATGTACCATGCACGTTAGCTCGTATTATATTTGCAAACGGTTCTTCAATATAATGAGCTCGTCTCTTCTGTAAAAAAAGATGTAATGATATGTTTTGAGGTGATAAATAATATATTTTAAAAATCGATTAAGATGGATGTGATATGTATTTGATTTTGGAATTTATCTCATAAAAACATGTGATTTGATTTTTGTTTCTGATTTTGAATTTTAAAATTAATTTGGATGTTTGTAAGCATAATTTGGATTGATTTCGTTTAGAAATAATATCAGAAAGTTCTAAAACATAAAAAAAAACAAACAAACATGGACACTTATCAGCCTTTCTCCAGAAAAAAACTTTGATAAAACCACGATAAAATTTAGGTTTAGTTATAAGGGAAATTGATGATCATTATCCTTTATTATGTAATTTTTGCATGTCACTACCCCTACTTCTTTTTGTTGCACGTCACCACTGTAAGGTTTCATTTAGTTGCACCGTCCATCACATAGTTAAGTTTGATGTAAAATGTTCATAAAAAATATATATCTTTTGAACTTTTAAAAATAATAATTTTGAAATCAGTGTTTTATTATTTATGTGATAAAAATATTTTTTATAAAAAGTTTAAAAGATATTTTTTTTGAATTTTTTTAAGATAGGGGTATTATGAACATTTTACATCAAACTTAACTTTGTGATGGACGGTGCAACTAAATAAAACCTTACAGTGGTGACATGCAACTAAAAAAGTAGAGAGTAATGACATGCAAAAGTTGCATAGTAGAGGGTAGTGATCAGCTATTTCCCCTACATTTTACTCTAACACCAATTTGAACAATTATTTTAAAATGTGTAAACATAATCAAAATTTCCCTCAATTATTAATCAAATTTTCAGGTTCATGTCGTCCCCTTCTATTTCTAATTCTTTTACTCTCTTTACAAATCTTTGATTCTCTCTCAGATTTTTTTACTTATATGTTTAAATATATGATTATGGAGTTGCGATAATTTTGCATTGCCCTAAAAGTTTTATAAAACTCTTCAATTCTAGTCGCGAGAGACAAACAAATACTAGAATATTCTTAACACTTATATATTCCCGTTTTGAGATCTAAACCAAGCAGTTTTAACTTAACTTATACTTGCTACGAACGATAGATATTTAAGAAATAGTAATCAAGTATTTAGAAATGATTCGATTAAGGACCCTGGTAAAGGGGGACCTAGAAAAATTGAGGAGTGATTAGTTGCCAAAAAGAGCGACATACAAAGCACAAATATTGAGCAATGCACCAATGATCAGTTCATAACAACAACAATCCAACCTCCAAACCATAATATGATGCTACCATGTACTTTGCAATGGGAGCAAGAAAAACCAAATGAACTCCAAACCAAGAGGCAGCCTCCTGAAAGGCCTTAAATTAGAGCAAACGCAAATTCGTAACATTCTATAAAATTCGCAAGAATTTGAATTACATCACTAAAAAATCTTCAATTAATAGGCGCCCGGAGGCTACAAGCGTTCCAACTCAAGAATGACATTGAGCTTCCGAGCTAAGCCCCTTAGCCTGAGGATGTCTCCCACCTCAGCTCCTCTAACCTCTTAAAAATGACATCTTCCGGTCCCTTGTACGTAACCCCCTTCGAATTTGCAAATGCTCAGACAAGCTTCTCCTATGTATGCGGTATGTTTGTTAGGGTTCAACTAGACGATATTGAGGGACGTGATTCCTCCACCACCGCATAATCATAGCGAGCTGTGAAACCATCACAAGTACTTTAAATTGCATCTGTAACGGGACCTTCATCAAGACCATCAAAGATAGGCCCGCCTGTAACAACACTAAAGCTTGCTTATAACTCTTCCCATCCACCGAAACCTGATGAATTAATATTAAACTCACAATACTACACACAATTTTAATGTGTTGGAAAACGTGGAATCCTATACACAACGGGAGCAAAATAATAACCACATTTTCGTCATACGGATTCATGCAATCTCAGATTAATCGACGAAAATAATCAAATATTTACCTCTTGTAGTTTTTGGCTATAGTTTCCACGTGAATCAAACGTCTCCAAAGGAATCCGCTCTCTACTAGTATTCACACGAACAAAATTTAATCGAAGCGTGAAGGGAACGACCTGCTAGGATCCGTCTCCTCATTCGGTCCATAAAACTTTTCTTTGATAACTAAATATATTGTGAAAAACTAATGGTGTGAAAACGTTAGGGTTTCATCTTATTATGAGAAGCCTATTTATATTGAAAATATGCTCCTAGGTTTTTGATTCTCAATTAGATACATTCCATTTTAATTTCGAATCCTAACTCGCAGTTTTCTTATTATTTTAAATCCCAATTCGAAAAATATATCATATTCCTAATATGATAACAATGCTATATTTATCATATTCTCAATATTCCCAATATGATAAATATGCTATTTTCACTATTCAATATGGGCTTCAAAAGCTCATAATGATTCAGATTTACTCTTTGTGTGTGACCCTGTAGGTCATGATATATTAACAATGTCCCAAAATCTCTATTTCGTTCATTCATCATAAGTGGCATCTAGTAAAACATTATGATAATCCAATATTCATGAAGATCGGTTATTCGACTTAACCTTTTGTTGTAACCATCACAATTCATTTGTATGTAGATATCATGATTGAACATAAAGCATAGAGTCGTCATCCTTTTATTATTCAATCATGTTTCTTGATTTTGAGTAGATCGAGAATGATAACTCTTTATCAACTCTCTTAACATGGTCATGCATTTCCTTGGTCATACTCATCAAGAAGCCTAAAACAGATATCATTCTCATAAAAATATGAGTGACAAATTCCTTGATCGTCACTCATATTCCCCATACAATCAGTCTCATAGACAACGATACCCTTTCATTACTCAATTACGGACAAAGTATGTGAATATGTAAAACTGAGAAATGGGCTAAATATGAATCAATGGTGACTCCAAAGTCTACGAATTCATTGATACTACGACAATGAGCAATGCTCATGACTAAATCTACGTCGCATTCTTAGGACGGGTCGTCCAATATCATTTCTCTAAATGATATCTATGATTTGACTTGATAACCTCTATCCATGATCAGTAAAACATGATCATCAATCAACCTCATACTGGCCGCAAGAATGTGATGACCATAGACAATTGAGTATAATTCATAATCTAGTATAAGAGTTTTACTATCAAATCACATTACTTAATGACTTATGACGAAATTAATACATAAACTTACTATCACAATACCATGATAATAAAACTGTCGTTTTATTGCTTAGAATAATAATGTAAATACAAGGATAAATATGATTGACATAGTGCATAATTCTAACATGATGTCCACCCTAAAAGTGGAAGTCCTTCAATAGCAACTCGTCGCAACTGTACTCTTAATAAAATCCTGCCAGTGCAATCACTAAAAGAAAAGAACCAAGGTTTCAACGGTGCTCAATCCTTCTCCAGGACCTTTGTGAACTAATGCAGTTCACTGATAAAGTGTTGTGCGCGCTGCCACCACACAACATCTCATCAAGCTCAACATTCATAGATTGACAGAGCATGCAATCTTATTTTTCGAAACTACCGGTCTCCTATGTTGAACACACCTCCCGAAGTGCAACTGCTTCCTTAAGATATATATATATATGGTCAGGCTACACAATTCCTCCCTCAACCAAATGTCATTTATCACCGAAATAGCAAAATTGACCTCAGCCTAACATCGAAAATAAACAAAAACAAAACGCTTATCCCATCTGACTCATCTATCCCTCAACTCTCATAATGTTAGTGAGTGATTACCAAAAATGATAAATACATAAAATTTTAAAATTAAATTAAAATTACGAGAGTCCATTTAAATTTGTATGGCTATGTTTAAAAATAAAATTTTAACTGTAGTCGAGCGCCCTTCCCCTTCAAGGCTTCAACTAATTTGAAGCTTTTTTATGGTAAGATAGATACGCATCACATCACACAACACAGCAGCAGGGGTACAGATCGGTAATTTTACAGATTTCTGTGTCCACTTATTATTCCATTTGGGCCTCGTTCCTCGCAAAATCGATCCAAAAGCTCTCTTTTCAAAAAAGGAGAAAAATATTGACGAAAGTTCCTCGAGAAACCACCACCTCCGCCGCGAATATCGTCCCGTGTTTTCTAGACGATCGCCTCCCACCGGCGGCGATCGAGTCCTCACCACTTCTGGGGACTGTCGATTCTAATCGCAGTGGAAGCAAATTGATTCCTGATTCATTTTCTCGATCAAAGCGCGCTCCTGCCTTCCGTCCGAGGTGCGCGTCGTATCTGAAAACACTGGTGGAGATTGGGCGATACTTTTTTGTTGTTGCTTTTGCTTATTTATTTGGATTTTTGTGTGTAGAGGGTCGAATTGTGTCTGCTAGCGTTCTGTTTGGTTCCCGGGAAAATTCGAAGAAGGCGGATTTGCACGTTTTCCTGTTTCGTGGGCAGGTATCATGTTTGGGATGGAAATGGAGTGCTTGATCTTAATTATTGTTAATTAACGTTTTTGCGTTTGTTGGTTTGCTTGGAACATATCAATCTTCTACCTAGTTGCCATGTGATTGCTTGGAGAATAGAAAGAGTGAGAATTGAGAAAAAGGATTTATTTTCACTGGACTTGATATAGAATTTAGAAACATGAATATGATATTTGGGTTGTATGCATGTGCAGTCACTGGAAAGGTTGTGGGGATATTGTAGTTTATTGGGTTTTTAGTTTCTTAGTTGACTTCATCACAGAAAGAACAATTTTCAAGAGAGTTGTAGATATATAGCTCATTCTTCTGTTGTCCAATAGTTACAATTTCAACATTTTTACTTTAAAACAGTTTAGATGCAAGAAACTGCCGAGGACTAATTATTGACACTGCAAAAGTATTAGTTATGTGCTCCAAGGTTTGACTTTAAAATCAGTACAGTTCTGTAAGATTTAATTACTCATTAGTCAGTGATACGTTCCAAGATGGGTATTCAAAATATCTTGCATTTTCTAATCTATTGGTGCTCCCTTATAATTGCTAAGAGCATGTGAACTCAGTTTTTGTTTATGGAACTCCTTGCATCAAATATTTGGTATATCTTTTAAGGGCTAATTGCAGATGACTATGTGTGTAAATTGTCCACTGAGAAATAACTGCAAGGTAAATTGTCTTAGTTACACAACTACAATATCAATGTCCACCTAACATATAAATGCAAAGTAAATTATTTTATTCGCGTGACTACAATTTCAAATGTTCACATTGGAAATAGGTGCAAAGCGAATTGTTTTAGTCACGTGGCTACAATATCAAATGTCCATGTTTCAAATTTATACAAGTTGAACGATAAATAAATGCCCGTCTACCACATGTATTTTTTGTCACATGATATACTTCAAAATTTTGAACCCTAATCACCTTTTTCCTATATAAACAACAATTTATCCTCTCACTAGGGATGTAAATGAGTGGAATCAAATCTAATTTTTTTCAAAACTCGGCTCTACTCGGTTGGTTCAACAAAACTTGTTCAATCCCGAGCTCAAGCTCGTGCGAAAGCTTATTTCTTGAGCCAAGTCAAATTATGACAAAATTAGGATTGATCCAGCTGTTTACATTCTTATCGAGAGAGTCCAAAATGATTGTTTATATAGGAAATGAGTACTTTATGTATACAAATGTGATATATATATCACGTGACAGCACGGTTGGACGGATATTTGTTTTTCATCCAATTTGAAATGTGGGCAAATTATATTATAGTCATGTGACTAAAATAATTTTTAGGTGGATATTTAGTATGTAGTTATATGATTAAAATACTTTACTTTGCACTTATTTGTTAGTAGACAATTTACATACGTAGTCAACTGCAATTTCCCATTCTTTTAATCTTGTCTATGAAGAATACATATCAGAATAGGTTTTTTGAGTAATAAGGCTGCACATGTATTTATAAATTATGTCTGCAGTTGATGGAATACTATGATGTAAATTGAAGAAGTTGAATGGTGAAATTTACATTTTATTTCTTTCATTTTATGTTTCCAGATCAGGCATAATCAAGTTATATAACTTAATTTCTCTGAGATAATATTCGTGTCATCATTTGCAACTTTATCCAGATTTTATAATGGGGGCTGTAGAACAAGGCACGGACAAAAGCAGGGACAATCTACCAGGAGAAGTAAAGGAGATATTGCGTTTGCTGGCTTCCAAATGGGAAGATGTACTAGATTCAAATGCATTGCATATGATTCCACTTAAGGGTGCAATGACCAATCAGGTCTTTCAAATAAAGTGGCCAACAAAGATGGGCTACAATTCACGGAAGGTTATACTTAGGATATATGGTGAGGGTGTGGAAGTGTTCTTTGATCGTCATGATGAGATCCGAACATTTGAGTTCATGTCAAAGCATGGGCAAGGTCCTCGTCTGCTTGGTCGTTTCCAAAATGGGAGAGTTGAAGAGTTTCTTCATGCACGGGTATTTGATTGTCTTTGTTATTGTAGCTTTTGTTAATGTCTTAATATTTTGTCTTATTGCTGAAAAATATTGGCTAAGTGACTTGATGATGATCTGAAACACAATAAGGGGATTTGTTTTCAACTTTGATTTAGTAGCAGTATCTGATCGTTGTAAGCTTATTCATTTGCAAAACCTATAACAAAGCTTTGTTGTCATAAGGTAGAAACTTAATGCCAAGCAATTTGAACCTGAGATTGCTGTGCTCTGATCAGTGCATACTAAAGTGTCATATGCAGTTTGGCTTGTTAACTTTTAAACTCTTAGTAAGATATAATTGATTTTTTATCGTCAGAAATTTATGAAAAAATTGTGATGGTAGATCACAGAAAGAAAGTATTGCTTTCACTTCTGTTTAAACAGTATTCCCTTGCTAAAATGTTTAAATGGCATTCCCTTTCTAAAATGGTCTGTCTTCTCCCGATGTAAATTTCAGACACTCTCAGCATGTGATCTGCGCAGCCCTGACATTTCTGCCATTATAGCAGCTAAGATGAAAGAATTCCATAATCTTGACATGCCTGGTTCAAGGAAAATCGTTCTTTGGGATAGATTGCGGTGTGCAACCCCTCTCTCTCTTTGGTTATAGTAATGTGCATCATTTTCGTCTTACTATTGCATTGCAACTACCATAATGTGTATTTGAACATTACAGAAGTTGGGTTCCTGCCGCCAAGAGTGTATGTCCACCAAAAGAAGCTAAGTCCTTTCATTTAGATGTCATTGAAGAGGAAGTCTCTATTTTGGAGAAGGAGCTTTCCAAGGATCAACAAATAGGGTTTTGCCACAATGATTTGCAATATGGCAACATAATGATGGATGAAGTGACTAAAGTGATAACTATAATTGTAAGTTTCTCTTAGTTTTTGCCAGCTCCTTTTTTTGTTGTTTTGCCACAATGATTTGCAATATGGCAACATAGTGATGAATGAAGTGACTAAAGTGATTACTATAATTGTAAGTTTCTCTTAGTTTTTGCCGGCTCCTGTTTTTTGTTTCTATGTTAAAGCACTCTATTTGAAAGACTTCATTACCCATCTGTATCACAAGGTGTTACTTCCTGTTGGCTTGATTCCAACTGTTCTGCTTTTTACAAGCTATTTTCTTCTAAATGATATGTATTCTGCATTCTATGTAGAGCATACGAGAAGAAAACACAACAAACAATATTTAATTAACTAATGAGATCCTTCTTAAATATGCTTAATTTCAGAAAAAAGGTATTCTTTGACTTAGATTATAAATCAGCTAATCGCTCTAGCATGATGAGGTTTAGAATTGTCTTTTTTTTTATGCATCAATCTATTTATGCATGTAATTGCTTGGATTATCTAATGTGGAATTGCACCATAGACTCTGAGTCTGATTTAAGTAGTTAGTAGAATTTGTTGTGTGATCTTCAATGTGTAGGACATGATTGTATATCGTTGCTTAAGGTGAATATCGTTTAAGTTACCCATTCAACTTTGCATATGATGTTTTGTTTTAGCGTACGCAACATATTAAGTAACCATTTGAAGTTTAATTAACATTGTGATATTTGTCAGGATTACGAGTATGCAAGTTATAATCCTATTGCTTATGATATCGCGAATCACTTCTGTGAGATGACTGCTGATTATCATACACACACACCTCATACTTTGAACTACAGTAAATATCCTGGTGTGTGACCATTGTCTCATCCCTTTGCTCCTCTTTGCTGGCTTTTATTTTCTTAAGTGAAAAGGCAATCTCTTAACCTGTTACATACTGACAACAGATTTGGATGAACGAAAAAGATTTCTGAACATTTATTTGAGATCTTCAGGTAACAGTTGCGTAACTTTAACTTGTTTGCATTTCTTGGTTACTTGGATAGTGATTAATTTATCATTGTGAAGGATCCGTTGGAACTAGGGTTAGGAAATGAGAATGGGAACAATCTGTATTCGTTTGTGTAATTTAGAAGGTGCTTAACTTCATTTTCATTCCCATTCTATTCTCTCAAATAGCCAAATTCCAAACCAGAAATGGGGTGGTGTGAGGTAATGAGAGATATAAGGATCATGAAAAGTTTGCATCTTCTCTAATTTAACACTGAAGATTGGTTGTTCTCATTCCGGCATAAAATGAAGATAATCCTAATGGAGTCTAAAATGTCCTTTATTCCAAATTTAAGACATTTGGAGCAGTCAGCTGTACTGCTGCTGCTCTGTTCTGAGTCTTGTATCTGCATCCAATTGTTTGAAGAGCATCAGGTTAGTGAAGGTGGAGGAGTTTGGATCATCATACTATTTGATAGAAGCGGTCAGTCATTTTCTTATTCACAATTTGTCGAGTTCAATATCTTTTATATTTTTCAGGTAACAGACCTAAGGATATTGAAGTAGAGAAGCTGATTGTAGATGTTGAGAAGTACACTCTTGCCAGTCATCTGTTTTGGGGCTTATGGGGGATAATTTCGGTATTTTCAAGCCTCTTATTTTAGCTCTTTATATCATAACTTTGACCATCAAAAATCAAAAGAATCACTAATGAATGAAAACAAGATTGATGAGCCATTGTGACCTTCAGCTTAATGAGTTAAGCAGGTCCTTGGTTTGAAACACCAAGTCTTCCTAACTTTCTCGGTCAAACAGCATACAAATTATATCTTTAAACAAGTTTTTGTGAATTTTCTTTAGATTTAAGATCTTCCGGTCATTTGCTTCTGGTTTTGCAGGAACATGTGAACGGAATTGACTTTGATTACAAGGAATACGCAAGGCAGCGTTTTGAACAATACTGGTTAAGGAAGCCTGCATTGTTGCACTGTACTGGTGCGCCCAAGAAAGGCTGATTGCACTTGGTTCTGTTTTGTGCTCCCTGGGCTCTGTAGTAGATGATAATCGCTCCTTATAGTTGTCTAGACTGTTACTTTCTTCTAAATTATACTGTAAATATTTTTACGAATATTCAGAAACCTACAAACCTGATCCCGGATTTGTGTTAACAGTATTACTTGATTTTGTTTTCAGGACAGATATGCTCTTTTCTAGTTGAATGGATGTGTACGATAAACTATATGTAGCGGAAATGTTATAGTTTTTTATGCATGAAAGCTTGCCAATGTATTTGTTTTGAAATGCATCGAAGATTGTTATCACGAGAGGGATCAAATTATACATTGGTTTGGCCGTAGCTTTAGGTACTTGCTCTAAGTCTAACCCGAAAGTGCTATTTTGTACATGTGAGAGACTTGGACTCGATATAGACGATATAATTGTAATGCGATTATGTATGACAATACAGTGAAGTGAAAATGTCGTTTTAGACGGAATGTTATTTAAATGATTAACATGTTTTGTTAGTCGAACGAATGAAGTGAGTGGTTGTTGGGGACATCTGAAAATGCTGTAACATAGTTATTGTCGGCAAGAGATGTAGATTCCAGATGAATTGAACCTGCCCGCTTTTCTCTATTAGTTCAGAAGCATTTAATTTCTTAAAAACAGAAAGAGAAAAGAGACAACACTGGTACAGATAGATATGGATGAACCATATATATATGAATCCTTGTCGGACTTGCTTGCTCCTCACTCACTGCTCCTTACCATATATTAATTGTATCGAACATTCCTATATTATTATTATTATTATTATTATCTAACGGAGTCGGCTAAGGGATACAAAAAATAAAAAGCCCACTGTTGCTTTTACGACTTGTCGATCCATTGAGTTTGAGGAATCGTCGGATTGATGCAAAACTTGGTTGGACTTGCCGCTATTATTTCATTTACGATAAACACCACACACTTTCCAGTTATCTGAAATCAGGAATAATTAATTTTTATTTTATTTTTGTTCTTAATGTAAAATGTACAACTTTTAAAAAAAAATGTAGTTGGCATAAAATGAAAAAAATATTGAAAAAAGGAAAAACATTGCTTCTCGGAAACCCACTTGATAATTTGATTCAATTATAAAATTGAACCTTGATTTTTTTCTACGACCTTCAGCTCTAGCGAATGGAGAGACCCCATAAATTTTTTTCTCTGTTTTAACATATTTTAATAAACAGTGTAAAAAACTTGTTACAATACAATTTTTAATCAACAAAGTACAAAATTTTTTTACAGAAATATCAATGAACAGTTTTGCCAATATTGTCGGCTAACAGAATCAAAGGAGATTATTTTGTTGTAAGTGGCCAACACAGTAATGCAAAGACATCAAAATAATTGGTGGAAAATGGGTGAAATATCAAAATAATTGGTATAAAAAGACAAATATATAGTCTTTAGCAGGAAATTGAGAGATGATTTAAAATTACTTTTGTTTTATAATAATAAATGTCCCTTTTCAGTTTGAAATGTGAATAATGTAATCTTATGTAATTTGAGAGACTATCTATAGTAGGGAATTTGAGAGAATATATAATAATTTATTTATAGTATATTTTATGAATAGTACTAGAATTTGCTACTAAGCATATATTTATATTTTTTTACTCACACACCCGATACAAGCCCTTGTATATTTTTAATGAACATGTTGTATGTTAAGATTTATATTTGACTGTCTATACAGCATTATCAAATTTGTGATTTTTAAATTTTTTTAAAATTATTATATTAATAATAAGCTTGTATATATATTATGTCATGTGCTAACTCATGCTCACTTATATCATTTGTATGGTTAGTGTTTGGTAACTAGTTAATAATAACAGATTATTGATATTTAATTTATTTATAATCAGCTGTTCAAAATGAAACGTAGATTTTCACTTGAGACTCTTAAAAAGGAAAATATGGTCAGGGAGATAAAAAATATATTTTTTTTATTAGGGGACAACCGAATGAAAAAATTCACTTATATAAAAAGAATTCTAAATATGTATGTCCAAACCCAAACGATAAAATATGTCATATGTGGTAATGTTTTTTATATTAAAATTCATTAATTAATCAAGTCTTATCCATCACGAATATTTTATTTATTCTATAAAAAGTGAACGTTGATTTTAGAAGAACATCAAAATTCAAATAATCTTCAATGCCTCTTGAGAAAAAATAATCATGCTCAATAATGTGAATATTTAATTATACAAATATTAAAATTCAACTGGCGATCAATGTCTCCCACAACTTAGAAATAGTTATGCTTAATTATATGGGATCAGACATAGCACTAATTAATATTTTACAATTAATGGACCAACACAATTTTATGAAGTTGAAGCTGAAGCTTATCCGTATATATTGGGGTGCTCAAATTCAAGTGTGCCACGTGATGTAGGGATATGCAATTCCTTCCGACCCAAATCAATTGAATTGAACGAGAGAATAATAAAAAAGGTAATTGGAGTGCGCTCAACTGTACACTATTTTTACCTGTATACGATTCAAATATAAAACTAAATTGTGTAGTCATTCAAATTATATTTCTTTCACTTTGAGTCTAAGGGAGTTAAATTAAACAAAATTTTAAGGTAAAAAACCAAAATATTCTCAATAATTCTTATTTAAAATCATGCTGGTCAAACCGGTCAAATCCTATATGACTGGTTCAATATATAAATATTATATTTTTTATTAAATAATCATTTAAAATATTATTATTATAAAAACGGTTTTATTATTAATAAATAAAATTAATTAATATTTTATTATATAAAATATATTATATAATAATTACAAAGCGGCCCTCAACCCTAACCTAATTCATAAACTTATTCATATTCATAAAAATTAAAAGAAAAATATAGAAGAAATTGTTATCTTTTTTGTTGAACAGATCGCCTCTGGCGTTTCCTCCGGAGTTGTCCCTGCGACGGCAAGCAATCAACCAAATTCGATGAAGTTTAGGGCACTCAGGAACCACACTGTCGACTTCAATTGATAGACTGATATCCGCAGTGGATTTGACTTCAAAGGGAAGAGGAAATCTAAATCAGAATCGTTGGAAAAAATAAATTTGAATCAATTGAAAGAACCAGATCAAAATCGATGGAAAACAGTATACAATCGATCGAGAAAACCAAATCTGAATCGATTGAAAATCACAGCAGCCAAACAACCTGTGGATTCAAATCAATTATCGTCTCTATGCGGTCGTGGCATCGAGAAAGGAGTCATTTCACTTCCGTTGAAACCATGCTTCCGATGAACCCAAAATAGATCCACTAATTTTTTGGGCAGAGAGCCTCCATCTCCGTCGAACCCAAGCGACACCTCCTCGTTATTTGGATGTACGTAACAGATGGCCGAAAAACGGTCATGCATGTCGGGAATCTTTCACTAAGAGAGAATCATTATAAAAATAACTTTGAATTTGACCTGGTCCGACAAGATATGAACTAATTGGATCGAATTTGAACTGGACAGACCAGCATAATTTAAATAAAAATAAATGAGAGCATTTTGGTATTTTTACCTCAAAATCATGTTAGATTTAAGGGTAAATTCCACATGACCCCCCTTAACTATACGCGGGTCTGACATGCCACCCCTTAACTACAAAATCAATTTGTGACGTGCCTTAACTATCCAAAAATTCCACTATACATTTTTTGTTAACTTTTTTCAAAATTTTGTTAAGTTTTTGCGAAATGACGAAAATACCCTTCTATCTGAAAAATTAAAATAAATAAATAAAAATGATTTTGAACTTTTTTTCTTCTAATTTTCTCGTTGTACAAAATTAAGAATAAAATTTTGTTAATAGTAAAAATAATTTTTAAAAAGTTTTTTTTACAAAAAAAATTTAAAAATAAAAAATTACTTTTAAACATTGTTTTTTATTTTTATTAATATTTATAAATAATTTTTTTTTAAAAATTAATACTAAAATACTATTTTTATTCTTTATTTTCTACAACGAGAAAATAGGAAAAAAGTTCAAAATCATATTTATTTATTTATTTTCATTTTTCAGATAGAATGATATTTTCTTCATTTCACAAAAAAACTTAACAGAATTTTGAAAAAAGTTAATAAAAAAGGTATGATTTTTGGATAGTTAAGGGGGCATACGAGACACGCGTATAGTTAAGGGAGGTCATGTGGAATTTACCCTAGATTTAACTCTGTCAAAATTAAGTGAGACAAAATATAATTTGAATGACTGTAAAATCGAGTTTTATAATTAAGGATATTGGTGTGAGAATAAACAATAGTTGAATGTAATTACCCCAGTAAAAATAGAATAATGAAATAATTAGTCCACTTCACTTGCTCATTCCATTTGGTATGGTATTGGTAGGTGTGGTGAGTATAATAAAAAATAAAACAGAAATTAAAAATGACGTAAGTCACCGAGAGGAGAGGCATCACGTGAGTCCTTTGAATATAAGCACGTGTTCATCATTTCTGCCCCCTACTACATGCTATATATATAACACTCCTCCTGAGTTGTGTCCTTGACCTCACTGAAAATGGGCATTATGAGTAGCCAAAGTAGTAGCGGCGAGAATTGGGAAAACGAGGAGTCTACATTGAGCGCGGAGTGCGTGGAGTTGCTGTCGTCCCTCCCTCGGGAGAGGGGGTGGCGCACTGCGCACCTTTACAAGTACAAGGGGTTCTGGTGCCAGCCCCAGGAGATCCAGGCCGTGCTCTCCGTGGAGCGCCACTTTAGAGCCTCCGACGGCGACGTGATCCTGGCGAGCATCCCCAAGTCCGGGACGACCTGGGTGAAGGCCCTGTGCTTCTCCATCCTGGAGCGCAAGGCCCACCCCCCCTCCTCCCCCTCCCACCCCCTCCTCTCCTCCAACCCCCACGACCTCGTCCCCTTCCTCGAGTACAACCTCTACGCCCACTCCCGCCTCCCCGCCCCCTCCTCCGCCCCCTCCCTCCTCGCCACCCACGCCCCCGTCGCCTGGTGGCCCCCCTCCTTCCTCTCCTCCTCCTGCAGGATCGTCTACGTCTGCCGGAACCCCCTCGACACCTTCGTCTCCTCCTGGCACTTCCTCCTCAAGGCCCGCCCCGAGGCCATGGGGCCCATCACCTTAGAGGAGGGCTTCGACATGTACTGCCGGGGGGTCATGGGCTTCGGCCCCTTCTGGGACCACATGCTCGGCTACTGGCGCGCCAGCCTCCACTCCCCCCACAAGCTGCTCTTCCTAAAGTACGAGGACATCAAGGACGACGCCGTTTCCTGCGTCAGGAGGCTCGCCGACTTCCTCGGCTCTCCCATCACCCAGGAGGGGGAGGCGGAGGAGATAGCCACGCTCTGCAGCTTCGACACGCTCAAGGAGGTGGAGGTGAACAAGACGGGGAAGGGGTCCATACTCAATTTCGAGAACAAGAGCCTGTTCAGGAAGGGGGAGGTGGGAGACTGGGTCAACTACCTCTCTCCGCCCATGGTCGACAGGCTGTCAAAGATCATGGAGGAGAAGCTCGCTGCTTCTGGCCTCACCTTCAACATCTTCTCTTAATTTTAGTAATTACAATTTCCTTCTTTCATTTTCCTACGCTTTTGTGTACGTCTACGTTTTGTGTTTTGTGTTTTGTGTTTTGTGTCTGCTGTGTGATCGTCATTGTAATATACCCACCTAGTAGCTACTGTCAAATCTTTTCACAATTAAGTTGCAATTTGGCTTTTAATCCAACTAACAATGGACTATAGTTAAGAATGTCATGTAAATTTTTTCTTAAAATAAAATACGTATGAACTTTAATTTCATGATCGTATACACAATTGTCATTTGTATTTTAAGCCACGTGCATATTTCCACGCCTAAGAAATGAAGATTCTTATTATACATAGCATCCGAAGGTAAAATGAAAGTCTCGCACTTGATGATGCAGTGAAAATCAGAAAAGTGTCGAATTTCAACAAAGGATTAGTGTTTTCTGGATTTCGGCCATCCAAAGTCATCTTATTATTTTTAATCACATGCTGCATCAGCACTCTATTCATTTAAATTAAAAAGAAATTTCCATGATTAACGCCAATGCGTTGAATCATATATAATAGCAACTGGCGGTTGTTATTTTTTTTTTAAAAAGCCCATCCTTCTATAATCTCCCTTACTCTCATCAAATATTTGCCATCAAGTAAAATTAAAGCTGAGTCAAATGAATTGATACATTTGTATAATTGGAAAGTTAGGTGTTTCTATAATTGGTTGAGATCAGTACACATGTTGCTGATGATATGTATAGTAGTGAGTGACAGGCCATAATTTAACTCTACTGCTCACATATACTGATGTACACATGAATTCATCAACATTTGATCATTGTCAAGCAGACATTAATTCATAGTGAGAGTTATAATAATTTGATTAGCTACTTAATTAAGAGCACATGTAAACAATGAGAAATAAATCATATAATACATTAACTTAACCACTACATTATTTTGTTATGACGACTGTGCACATAGACAACGTGCGCAGTCCTAAGCCAAGGCAAGTACTGCGCACAGTCTATGTGCGCAGGCATAACGTAACGCAAGGACTGCGCACACAAAAGTGCGCAGTTACAAGTTAAGGACTGCGCACATATATTTGTGTGCGCAGTCTGTAGAGATTCACTAAAATTGCCCGTTGGTGGGCAACGGTCGGATGTCTAGCCGTTGCAAATTAGACCGTTGCCCAGGACCGCGCACACATTGAATGTGCGCAGTCCTTAGCTTGTGTCTGCACACATTTGTGTGTGCGCAGTCATCAACTTTCTGCCTATAAATGGCAGAAAGTTGATGTTGTGTGTTGTGGTAGTGATTTTGGATAGTTGTTGTTGTGTTGGGAGGTACAAATTGAGGGTTCACATATACGACTTGTAGAGGCAAATAAACTCATCAAGAATCCGAAGACATCGTCACTCACACTTTCTCGTCCATTGTAAGGTATATACGTGAGTCCATTGTTATATATATCGTTCTATTTCGTGATTATCGTTTGTAAGTATATATATCGTTTTATTTCGAAATAGAATTTAGTGATTATCGTTTGTTAGTATATATATCATCGTAAGTATATATATCGTTTTATTTCGAAATAGAATTTAGTGATTATCGTTTGTTAGTATATATATCATTGTAAGTATATATATCGTTTTAGTAATTAGTGATTGTTGAAAACGTAGATAAAAAATGGATCGATCGTGGATGGGAATGGATAGGTCAACAAATGCTTTCAAGAGAGGTGTTAGCAGTTTCGTAATTTTTGCGAGAGAAAATGGTATACAATACGGCCCAGATCGATTCAAGTGCCCGTGTTCGACATGTTGTAATTTTCGTTTCTACGAGATGCCGATCATTTGTACACATTTACTTAGGAAAAGGTTCATGAGATATTATACAATATGGACCGAACATGGCGAAGTGGGAGAAGTCGGGGAGAGCAGTAACCAGGGTCTTCGTTATTCCCCTGTTCACAGTCCCGTGGTTGATCATGTTCATCAGTTCGTGCATGATGTAGACCCATGGCGAGATGTTAGAGTTGAACCACTTGGAGAAGCAACTGATATGGTGATTCAAGTAGATGCTGATGCTGCTAGAGCAACGACGAGAAAGTACAAGCAGTTGGTGGCAGAGATGGAGAAACCATTGTATGATGGTAGCGATGATACAGCGTTGGCCGCACTGCTGCAAATTCTGTCAATCAAACATAAGACGGGGATGACAGACACGGCATTTGACGATGTAGCTGCGTACGTTTCCAGCAAGTTGCCGCAACCCAATGCGCATGTGGCAAACTACGCATCAGCAAAGCAGAAATTGAAGTCAATAGAATTGCCGTTGGTGAAATATGATGCATGTTACCACGGTTGCATATTGTACTACAAAGAGTACATATATTCCACAGAGTGTCCAGTATGTGGAGATTGTCAGTACGAATATGCTGGAAGTTTGACTGTGGCAAAGAAGACATTATGGTATTTTCCATTGGCACTGCGTTTGCAGCGACTATTTGCCGTACCCGAGACGTCTGAGTGGATGCGTTGGCACGGGGAGCGGGAGAGGGTGGACGATGATACACTCGAACATCCAGCAGACGGAGAAGATTGGATTACGTTTGACAGGACATACCCGAGTTTTTCAGCAGAAATTCGTAACGTGCGCCTCGCCATTGCAACTGACGGTTTCTGTCCGTTCGGACCAAACACACCGCCTTATAGCCTTTGGCCCGTCGTCGCTATCCCGCTAAATTTCCCCCCATCAATGGCAATGAAGAAGGAATACAATCTGCTGACGATGTTGATATCTGGTCCAAAGTCACCAGGTAAATGTTTGAATAATTTTATGAGGCCATTGATTGATGAGTTGCAGGAACTATGGCATCAAGGTGTTCCGACATGGGATGGGTTTAAGGATGAAGCTTTCCAAATGCGTGCTGCAGTGATGTGGACGATTAGCGACTATCCAGGGCTGGGCATGTTGGGTGGAATTCAAACAAAAGGTTACAAGGCTTGTCCTATATGCATGGACGACATTGATTCCACTCATAAACGGGAGAGAACGTTGTACTTGGGTGCACGCAGGTACTTACATCGAAGGCATCGATTGCGTCGGGCGAGACAGGCTTTTAATGGAACAGTTGAAGAAAGAGACGCGCCTCGTATCTGCTCTGGGGAGGAAGTATTTTCATTCATATTGCAAAATGAATATCCAGTACAGAGTTTGGACCCACTGTTGAAACCCAGGGCAACTCGGGAGAAGTATTGTTGGACGCACAAAAGCATATTCTGGGAGCTGGATTATTGGAAGACTCATCAAGTGAGACATGCCCTTGATGTGATGCATATAGAGAAGAATGTGTGCGACAATGTTATGAGCACCGTGATGGGAGTTGGTGGGAAGACTAAGGATGATGAGAATGCCCGATTCACGTTACAGGATTTGAACGTGCGACTGCATCTTTTTGGACTGTACATGGTAATGACGGAAAATGGGTTCTCCCTCAGGCAAGGTATGTTGTGAAGCCAAAAGATCGTGGAGAAGTACTTGACCATCTTAGGATGGTCAAGTACCCAAGTGGGTATGCGGGAAGTCTGAAGAATAAAATCAAGGAAGACAAAAGATTTTACGGGCTCAAGACGCACGACTGTCACGTGTTCATTTAGAGGATATTTCCGATTATGATTCGAAAATACGTCGATTTAGAAGTAGCAGACGTATTGGTCGAGTTGGGAACATTTTTTCAGAAGTTGTGTGCCAGGGAGTTAAAAAAATCCACCCTCATCCAGATGAGAGAAGACATCGCGATGATTCAATGCAAGTTGGAGATGATTTTTCCCCCGACATTCTTCACAATACAGGCCCACCTACCTATACATCTTGCAGATCAAGTTTTGCGAACTGGACCAGTTCACTTCACGTGGATGTTTCCGATTGAAAGGTATGTGATATTTAAGTTATTGGCTAGTACAGTTCATTTCATCTTAAATGAAGTTGAATTTATACTTTAACGTGCAGGCAACTCGGTGAGTACAAGAGAAGTGTGCGTAACATGCGATATCCTGAAGGGTGCATAACGCAACAATATTTGATGCACGAGTCAGTTATTTTTACTCGCATGTACCTAAATCAGGGTACCTCGCCCATTCCCGACGCGGTGAATGCAACCATCGTACATGACATCTCGGTAATGTCTCAGTTGATTGAATTGCGTAGCATCGTTCGCAATTCAAAATTGCCAAAAGATGAGTTGTTTTGGGCCCATTGGACAGTCACGGAGAATTGTGCAGAGATGGATACATTCGTGGACACGCATGAAAACTGGTTCAAAAGAAATCACCCCAATGGAAGCATTGAAGATCGGGTCATTTTCTTCAACAAAAAATTCGCAAAATGTGTAAGTGCTCAAATCTAAAATCGCATGTACTAATTATTGTCTTCGTTTTGGACTAAACCCAATTTTGATTGTTATTACAAATGCGAAATCCTGGGTATAAGAATGAATTGACGTTGCTTTCTCATGGACCCCAGAGTTCGAGCATATATTCGCAATGTACAGTAAATGGCGTGAAGTTCGTCTGTCAACGATTAGACGAAAGGCGAGTGAATCAGAATTCAGGAATAATGATAGAAGCGATCGACAAGACATACTTTGGTGTTCTTCTGGACGTATGCGTACTTAAATACCCCCAGAGTTTGCATGTGGTTGTGTTCAAGTGTAGATGGTACGATGAGAGCAGGTTAAGGCATGATCGGGGGTTGATGTCGGTTAACACGACAACCAATTGTCACAGGGAGAACCCTTTCTGTCTTGCCTTAAAGGCGAAACAGGTTTTCTATGTCGAAGATCCGAGAACTGGTCGCGGGTGGAAAGTTGTGAACTTTGTCAACCATAGGGGTTGTTACAACCCGAAGACACTAGCCCGTACAGCCGAAGCCCCCACGTACGAGGTGAACGAGCCTTACCAAGAGCCGAACACGAACAGAATTGAGATTGACAGGCCGGGAGGAATAACAATAGATCTTAGCAGTTTTCAGTTCCAATCAAATATACCGCCCGTTCAAATTGCCGACATACCACCAGACATAGAAGAATATAGTAGTAGTGCATCCGACAATAGCGATATGGAAGGACATGAAGATTATGTATCTGATTGAAAGTGTTGTAATTTCGTTTTGAATTGATAATAAATTTCAAAGTTTGCAAAATGTGTTACAAAAAAGTAAGAAAAAAGTGTTACAAAAAAGTAAGAAAAAAGTGTAAGAAAAGTGAATTATAAAAATCTACAATAACCGAACGTATAAATGTGAATTATAAAAAAAATGTATAAAAGTTTTCTAAATGTTAAGGACGGCGCACAGCTACATGTGCGCAGGCCTTAACACTTAGAAAATTTTCTAAGTGTTAAGGACTGCGCACATATAGCTGTGCGCCGTCCTTAAGTTGTTAACCGTTGACTATTTAGGTCAAATCGATGTTTGACCGCAATTTCCGATACTCTGGATTAATTATTTTGTAATTACTCTTCTTTATTTGGCAAGAAAATTTATCGATGTTCACTGCGCACGATAAAATTGGACAAAATCAACTAAAAACGTAGCAAAAATTGATGATCTCGATATATACACACGTGTCCGCGACTCATCGGGTACTTTATCGATGTTCATTTGTCAATAAAATTATTCAATATTTGACAAGTAAAAGAGAATCATATATTCGGTCTCATCCGTACGGTTAGATTAATTTTTTTTTGCCATCATTGAATCGTCTTCGATGTACAAGTTTATGTATATTGAAAATAAGGGTTCACATTGTACGATTTAACAATCTACAATAACCGAACGTATGAAAAGTGAATTATAAAAATCGAAACCGTAGGATATGTAGAGAATCATGGATTACATATACACAACAATTTTTACACAAATCGAACCACGGGATCTTAGTCGATTAGGCGACCGAATATAAAGTCAACCATAGAAGTCAAACATATGAAAGTCTTATGACTGCGCACAAAGGCAATGTGCGCAGTCATAAGCCTTTAATTATTTTTCAACCAATTAATTTTAACCTAACCTAATATTATCTCTCTCTCGCCTCACTCACACTCTCTCGCCCCACTCACAATCTCTCGCCTCCGACTCCGCGCCTTCGCCTCCGGCCGCCTCCGTCCGCCTCGCCTCGGCGACGCCTCGCCTCGCCTCTCGGCTCTGCCTGCCTCGCCTCCGCCCGCG